>VWZV01015502.1:0-25158 GCA_013397155.1 Irena cyanogastra
ATTTTATTTTATATTTTATTTTGGGAGGGAGTTTTCCCTCTGAAATCGGGAAAACTCTGCGCAAATTTACCCTTAAAAACCTGCAGGGAATTTATTTCTGTTTAAAATAAAGAGAAGAGAAATGTTCTAAAAAGTTTATTTTCATTCTTGCTGCTTTTTTTTTCTTTTAGTTACTATTAGTAAAATTTTCTTTATACCCTTTTAAAGTTTTAAGCCTGCTTTACCTTTCTCCTAATCCTATCTTCCTACCTCACACCAAAAAATAAATACATAAATACATTAACCAACCAATAAATAGATTAATACATTAATAATTAACCAACACTAAAAGCCATCACGCTCTTTAATACATGAAACCAAAAAATCTCAAAAAAATCTGAAATTAACAAACCAAAACCCCTACAATGTCACACTCAAAGCTCCTTCCCACTGATTTTTTTTAAGGATTTATTCCAACTCACAGGAATTGAGACAAAAATTGGAGGAAAATCAAGCTAAAGAACGAATTTCTTTCATGATCCACCAAATTTCTTCATGATTTTTTTTTTTTTCATCTCGGCTTTTTCTTCCGTCCAAGTCGAATGTGACAGCTCCGAACCCCTGCCATTATCCCAGCCCTGCGATCATCCATTGTCCTGGTGCTGGCTGTCCCCGTGGCGGGGAGAAAACGAACGTGGGAGGAGTTCAAAGCATTTCCAACACCCCAGCCAGGTCCCAGAGTTTCCTCTTCCAGCCAGGCTGGATTTGCACCTTTCCCATTTCTGCTGGAGATTCTGGCTCCGGGAACGGCATCCCAGTGTCGTTTTATGTTGTTTCACATTCTCATTTAAACTGCTGGTTTAAAATTCAGATTTCAGGCTGATCACCCCCACCCTGGGAGTTTCCCTGTGCCTCGTGCTAGAGCCAGGCCTGGCAGGATGGAAATCTCTTTGCAGCTCAGCCTATTTTTAGGAACGAGGCATTAATCAATATTTAGGCTCTTCTGGGTGGGCCTGAGCTGGAGGCAGCACAAAGGAACGGGGGAAAGATGTGGTGCACACATTAATTGTCTTTAATTGTTTATTTTCCAGTCCCTTCCCTGGCTTTTCCTGCTTCTGTGGTTTATTCTTGTTGCTGGTTCTCTTCTGCCTCTGAGCCTTCCTAAAATTAATATTCCCCTGTAAATTTATTGTGGCTAAAACCTGACACTTAAAATAAAAATAAAAAAAAAAATCTCTGTCACAGAATAATCATAAAATCATGGATGGTTTGGGCTGGGAAGAACCTTAAAGCTCCTGCAGGAATTTTCGTCTTGGATTTTTACTTCAGGGAAGGACAGATAAGCATTGCTAAACCTGGCTAACTAAATCTAAGAATTTAGGGGTTTTTTCCCCTATTTTTATTCCTATATTTAAAGGTTACAGGTGGGGAGTGGTTTTTAGTTCCTCTCTGTTGTGTTGTTGAAATTCCCATTTCTTTGGGGGGCAGGAATTGCCTCTGCTGCTCGGCCAGAGGGTGAACTCTGCTTGGAGAGCAGCTGGGAGCTCCAACACCCAAAGAATTCCTGGCAGGCACAGGAACTGGGGAAAAACCAGCGAATTCCAAAGAATTATGGGATGGTTTGGCTTGGGAGAGACCTCCAGGATCATCCAGTTCCAAACCCCTTCCACTGTCCCAGGCTGCTCCAGGTCCTGTCCAGCCTGGCCTTGGACTTTTCCAGGAATTCCAGCCCAGCCCTCGTCAACCTCAAAATTGGGAATTTCTGCCCAAGATCCCATCCCCACCTTCCCCCTGGCAGTGGGAAACCATTCCCCCTCATTCTGTCACTCTGGCAGTTCAAAATAAGGAGATTTTTAGGGATTTTTTTTTTCATTTCCAAATACTTAAATCCCATCAATTAATCCTAAATTAATTATCCTAAATTAAATTTACTTTGTGAATCTCTGCACAAGGAGCTAAACCACGTCCATGTTTAATTTTCCTTTTGCAGCATCTCCTTCCCTCCAAAAAGGAGAGAAATCCCAAGTGATCAGCTGGAAATTCAACAAAAAAACCCCTGAAAATTATATTAAAATTTGCCAACAGCTCAGTTTTGTCTCTGGCTGTACAAGAGCTGAACTGGGACCAGTTCTGAGACAAGGAAAAATAAAAAAGAGGAAAGAAATGCAGATAATCCTGGAAACATGAGAGGAATTAAGGAGACATATGGAGATCTCCAGGAAATACAGCCTCTACACTTGAAATGTGGTTCCCATTTGCTTCACACATTTTGTGTGCAGCAGGAGCAGCTTTTCTTTCTATTCCATGTGGGGCTGGGGAAATCCGAATATTAATTTATGCAACAACTCCACAGTGCGCTAATTGCGCATTAATTATGGTGGGTTTATGTAACAGACCGACATTAAATTGTGTTTATTGCACAATTCTTGTACCAGCTTGGGTGGGGAAGCCAAAATTTTTACAAAATCGCGTCAACAGAGGCCCCCCAGATGGATCAGAAGCCGTCTGGAAAAGGCTGGGATTTTAACAAGGCTCAGAATCCCAATAAAACTCCTCTGCATCCTCATCCAACAGGAAATAAAAACCTTTTATAAATGCCTCAGCCTTTCTGGGGGACATTTATGACATCATCAGAACAAATGGATTTAAGGAATAAAAGCATCGGGATGCACCACTCTGGGATTCTCCAAAATGGACACTTTCCCCACCTTTATTTTATTTTGGAAGAGGATTTCTGCCTTTCTGAGAAACAGGGAGGGAGCTTTCCCTCTGAAATCAGGAAAGCTCTGCACAAATTTACTGTTAGATTTTGTTACATTCAAAGCTCTTTTTCACTGATTTTTTTAAAGGATTAATTCCAATTCACAGTGATTGAGACAAAAACTGGGGGAAAATCAAGTTAAAGAATGAATTTCTTTCATGATTCATCAAATTTCTTAATGATTTTCTTCACCTCTGCTTTTATTCTAAGGCGAATGTGGGAGTTCTTAACTCCTGTAATTATCCCAAATTCAACACCAGCTTTCACAGTTAATTTATGTTTAATTAAACAAGTTACCATGTGTATCCTTTAGCTGTTATCAGAAAAAATATTAATATCTGCTTTTATTTGGGGGTCTGTGCATCTCGTATTTAATGTGGCCATACAAGTCCCACTGTACATTGAATTTTCCTCTTGATAAAGGCAGTGGGATGGGAGGTGTGGCCTTTTTAATGCCCTTTAAAAAGTCCATATTTAATAGGTTGTGACTGCACTGGGAATTTCCATGGAATGGTTCTTGGGAGCAAATTGGAAACCTGGGATGGATGGATGGAAATAATCAGGGGAGAGCTCTGGCGTTTGCAAAACAAGAGGCAGAGGGGAAGGATTTACCCCAGTCCTGCTGGGGCAGGTGGGTTTTGATTCTCACATCTCGCCAGAACAGCTCTGAGCTCTGTTCTTCTCTTAATTCCACACCACAGGAATCAATCCCAGGGGAAACTCAGGGAATTTTTCTCCCTGGTTTGAAAGTTCCTCCTCACTTCTCAAAAAAAAAAAAAAAAAAAAAAAAATTCAGATTTTTCAGCAACCAGCACTGATGGTGATTTGAAATAGAATGAAGCAGAGCCTCACACCTGGGATGTTCCTGAAGCTGCTCCCAGGGATGGTCTGGATTTCTCTGGGTGCAGTTGGGGTCTGTCCCAGAGTTAATCCAGGCAGGAAATGGGAATAAAGCCCCATGAGAGGGGGACAACCTGACCTGAGCTGCAAAGCTCAGTCAAGGCACCAACCGAAATTTCCAGGTGGTACCAAAACAGAAACAAACAAACAAAAAATCAAGTCACAAACTCAGACCGAAATGAGTGTAGAGTTTAGGAGAAAATCCCTGAGGTTTTTTTTTCAGTTATTCTCTCAGCACCAGGCCCGGGTTTTGTCACAGATTTGGGGGCAGAAGTGGCAGCCTGAGCAGGAATTTAAACGAGGTCAGGCCACAGATGACTCAGCTGCAGCTCAGAAAGCGCCACAGTTGGGTTCACAGATTTTCTCCTGTGAGAAAGGTTGAGATAAACTCGACTGAGTCATTTCTTGGGGCTGGTTCCCTCAGTGTCAGCAGCGAAAAAAGCAAAATGGGATGGTGCAGTGGTTTTGGTTTGTTAATTTGAGATTTTTTGGTTAATGTATCAGCCAAATATATTAATAATGCATTAACCGAATACGGAGTGTGGTTAATTATTAGGGTATTTATTAGTGTATTATTAGTGTATTAATTATTAGTGTATTTAAATTATTATTTATTAGGATGTATTGATGTATTTTTTGTTGTGAGGTAGGACTAGGAGAAAGGTAAAGTAGGTTTAAAACTTTAAAAGGGAAAAATTTCTTTATTTATTTCTTCTATAAAGGCAAATTTATTAATAGTAATTAAAAGAAAAAGTAGTAAAAATGAAAATAAAACCTTTAGAACACTTTAAAAATCACTTTTTAAAAATGATAATGTAAAGAAATAAAACTTAAAATTTTGTTTAGTTTATTATTTGTAGAACATTTTTTTTTTGACCCCAAAGCCCCTCCTCAACTGGGCAGGGGAGGGAAAATCCAAAAAAAAAAATTCATGGATCAGGATAAAGACAGGGAGAGGTCACAAAAAACAGACTCGGGGAAATTAATAGGATTTGTCACCAATCAAAAGCAGAGCAAGAAGTCAAATAAAAGCTTAAAAACATCTTTGCCCCATCCTTTTCCCTCCTTCTTGGGCTCAGATTTATCCCCAAATCTCCCTCTTCTCCCCAGCAGTGGCACAGGGAGATGGGAATGGGGTTTATGGGCAGTGTGGGTCCTTTCCATGGGGTCACTCCTGCAGGAATTCCTCCTTTTATCCATGGGGTCACTCCTGCAGGAACTGATCCTTTTATCCATAGGGTCAGTCCTACAGGAACTGATCCTTTTATCCATGGGGTCAGTCCTGCAGGAACTGATCCTTTTATCCATGGGGTCAGTCCTACAGGAACTGATCCTTTTATCCATGGGGTCACTCCTGCAGGAACTGATCCTTTTATCCATGGGGTCAGTCCTGCAGGAACTGATCCTTTTATCCATGGGGTCAGTCCTGCAGGANTTGGGTCAGTCCCTCAGGAACTGATCCTTTTATCCGTGGGGTCAGTCCCTCAGGAACTGATCCTTTTATCCATGGGGTCAGTCCCTCAGGAACTGATCCATTTTTCCTTGGGGTCAATCCTTCAGGAACTGTTCTAGTTTGGATCCTTTTCCATGAGGTCAGTCCCTCAGGAACTGATCCTTTTATCCATGGGGTCAGTCCCTCAGGAATTGCTCCCTTTCCCATGGGGTCATTCCTGCAGGACCTGCCCCAGTGTGGGTCCCTTCTCCCATGGGATCCCAAGCCCTCCCACCAAACCTGCTCCAGGTGGGCTCCTCTCTCCACAGGGCCCCAGATCCCTGCCAGGAGCTGCTCCAGGGTGGAATTCCCACGGGATCACACCCTTTTTTGTGCACCCATCATTTTTTTCCTTCTTTAATACATTAAAGGCTCTTTCCCACAGAGGCTTCACCCGTGGGATCAGCCCCATTAAATTCCCTGGCAATACCCAAGTGCGTAAAATTCGGAATGTACAAAAACCCTTCCAGGCATGGGGACTCCAAAATGCTCTTGGTGCATCCCCCAGTTTAGGAAGGAGCTTAATCTCATGCTTAAACCCCTCTGCCAAGGATTTGGGGTGGTTTTGGGAGAGTGGGAATGGATTTGTGGCGGTGACTTCCAAACATGTAGATCACAACTGCAAAAATCCTCATTAAACACTGATTAAATCCATCAGTAAGTGAAAGGTTTAGGATCTCCATTGCCATGAGGAAATTCCAACTTCTTTAAATCCAGACATTTATTTCTGATCACTCTTGCCACCTAACTGAACAGAAATTTCTTTATTTGTGGGATCAATTTACCAGAATCACAATTGCACACTTTTACTTCTCCAAATCTCTTGCAGGGCAATAGGATTAGGTGAGATGAATACCAAAAAAAACCCTTTAAAACCTCCCTGTCTGCCTTAAACCCGAATTTGTGTTTAGCCCCAGGCCTTGGCAGCGATTGAAACGAAATGTTTTGAAGCAAAGCAAATTGGCTTTTTGCTGACTTTTAATGTGCTGCGAGACACCTGGTTTGACACAAAACATCTATTCACAATTAAAGGCTGAGCTTTTGTTATGCAAAAGGTAAATGAGGGCACCGTGAACTCTGGGAGAGTCAGGTTTGGGGTTTTTTTGCTTTTTTCCTCCGAGGGAATCTGTCAAAAAAATCCTGGTTGGTGACAGGAAATCAGGAGTTTTGAGGATGGGTTGAGTTCTTTTTTTGGAGGGGTTAAGGGGAATCAGTGCAGCAGTAAAAAGACACCAAGAGTAGAAAAATAAACTGGTTAAATTAGGCAAAAGGGACATTCTCTTATTTGAATATCGGGTTTTATGCAAATGGAGCATTGTGTGTTTGTGTAAGAGGCCAGACGGGTTCAGGTCACAGCACAGCTCAAGTGACATCTGAATTTTGATATTCCCAAAGCATTTTACGAGATCCCTGGTGGATGGGGAGTGAGGCATTCGTGTGTTTTCTGCTGGCTTGGGGTTTTCATGGATTCAAAAGCAGGAGAGGGATTGGGATTGTGTCCCTGAGCCCCCACAGGTGACACTCCCCCTGCAGAGCTGCCCCAGCCCTGGCCCAGCCCAGGGAGGCCGTGGAGCTGCTGGAGAGAGCCCAGAGGAGGCAGCAGGATGAGCAGAGGGATGGAGCAGCTCTGCTGGGAGGAAAGGCTGGCACAGCTGCCATTGTTCACCTGCAGAGGAGAAGCTTTGGGCTGAGCTCAGGGTGGCCTTGCAGGGCCTGAAGGAGCCCCAGGAAGCATGGAGAGAGACAATTGCCAAGGGCTGNTATTCCAAGATTCCATTATTCCATTGTTCCATGATTCCATCATTCCATTATTCCATCATTCCACGATTCCAAGATTCCATGATTCCATCATTCCAGGATTCCATCATTCCATTGTTCCATGATTCCATGATTCCAACATTCCATCATTCCATTATTCCATTATTCCATGATTCCAGGATTCCATCATCCCATGATTCCATGATTCCACTATTCCATTATTCCATTATTCCATTGTTCCATGATTCCATTATTCCATAATTCCATTATTCCATCGTTCCATGATTCCATCATTCCATGATTCCATTATTCCATCATTCCATCATTCTATTAATCCATTATTCCATGATTCCATTATTCTATTAATCCATTATCCTATGATTCCATTATTCCATGATTCCATGATTCCATTATTCCACAATTCCACGTCCTCAGCACTCACTATCATGAAAGACAAGTAATCCTGAAAAAAAAAAATAGAAATGGTCTAAAAGTATCCCTTTGTACTTTCAAAGGAAAACCGAGGGGTGGGAGTTAAAAAAACCCACTTTTTATTTTCTAATAAATATAAGCAATGTTGTAAAAAGCTGAAATATAAATTTAAAAATGGCTGAAAGTCATTAAATGGAACCTGGTTTGGTTTGGGTTGTGTTGGGATTTTTTAGTTCAAAAAGACTTTGATATTTTAACGAGTTTTTTCCTGGTATCAATGGATTTTTAAATTTTTTTTTTGGCTGATTTATAATAATAAAATGTTCAAAATCTTGAAAATTTTTCATGGAATAGAAAGCAAAGCATATGGAATCTGGGAAGGGATTCCTCGGGATAAAAAAGGTCTTATTGTAATGATGGACCGTGGAGAAGTTGCTATTCCCTTCATTTAGTTATTTCTGAATCATCATTATTATTATTATTTTTATTATTATTAAATTGCAATCACAACAGTTTGCCAGGTGCTCCCATGGCACTGGCACTGCTGCATTCCCAATGAGGGAAAGAAAGGGATGGGATAAGGAAGGGGAGCTCTGGCTCCAAGTTCTCCCTGTTCCTGAAGCCTCTCCTGTTCCCATCAGGACCAAATGCAGGAGATGATTAAAATTAATGGAATCCCATTTGTGCTAAGGCACAAATTCATCCTCCTGTCCCTTCATGTCCTGTCACTCCTGGCTCCCAGTCCACATCCCATCCCATTTTCTCCTTTTAGCCCCTTTCCCAACCCCCAGGATCCACCAGAGACCCTTGACCCCCCTGGGATGTGGACGTGGCCCCATCCCACAGCCATGGGCCCCCCCAGAGTTCCCTCCTTCCTTCTTTGTGGAGCCACCTGGGCTCCTGCCAGGGCTTCCAAACTCCAGACAGCTCCAAATCCATCTGGGTCAGGCCTGGAGGGAAGAAGCAGCGGATCTGTCTGGGAAAAGGGAGCTTTATGGTAATTCTGGAGCAGGCAACCAGACTTTCGGATGGGAGCTGATTTTTTGTAGGCTTGAAAAGGGGTGAGGGAGCCCCAAATCCATGGGGGAAAGCAAGTGGGAACAGAGCAGGAGGAGGATGGGGCTTGTCCCAGTCTGCCTGGTCAGATCCCATCTCACAGCCGATGGATGCTGGCCAGGACAACACACTCCAATGGATTCTTCACCCCTGGACGAAGAAGAGGGTGGAAATGGCCAGAGATGAGGAAGGATGGGGTCCTAGGAGGTGTGGAAAGGCTGTGGAATATCCAGGATGGATGGAGGGGTTGGGAGCCTGAGGGAGGGAGAGCAGCATCCCCATCCCTGCCACTGGGATGCTTTTCCTCAGGGACGTGATGGCTCCAACCCTGCATGGGATCAGATCCACAAGTTCTGACTTGGGCCCCTCGGAGCCCTGCCAGGAACCCAGGAGGGCATGGACACAAAACCGAATCCAAATAAAGCTCTTTGGTGAGACAGAAATGCTTGGTCACCACAACTCCTGGCAGGAGGGGCAGTGAGGGGGGCCAGGCTCTGCTGCCGTGTCCCAAGGGAAAGGAGGAGAGGAAATGGCCTCAAATGGCACCAGAGGAGCCTCAGGTTGGAGATTGGGACAGAAAATTTCCCTGGCAGAGTGGTCAGGCCTTGGGCTGAGCTGCCCAGGGAGGTTTGGAGTCACTGGAATTGTCCCAGGGCAGTCTGGATGTGGCCTTGGGGACAGGGTTTGGTGATGCTGGTGGGGCTGGGGTGGCACTGGGTGATCCTGGAGGTCCCTTCCCACCTTGGTGATTCCATGATGCTGTGAAAGACCAGGGGAGACTCCAATGCTCCAAACAGCAACAAACAGAAGTGACAAACATTGCTGTCTGTGCCCAAAGCAGAGCAAGCAGGGCTGGATGGGATCTTGGGAATTGGGAATTGTTCCCTGGCAGGGAGGGCAGGGGCTGGGATGGAATTGCCAGAGCAGCTGGGGCTGCCCCTGGATCCCTGGCAGTGCCCAAGGCCAGGTTGGACATTGGGGCTGGGAGCAGCCTGGGACAGTGGGAGGTGTCCCTGGAGGACTGGAGGAGCTTTAAGTTCCCTCCCAACCCATTCCATAATTCCATGACATTGGGCTGTCACTGGGGATGGGAGGGGGCACCAGAAATCCTGGACCATGGTGGCCCCTGTGAGGAAGGGTGAGGATGGCGTGGATGAGGTTGGGATGGATGAGGATGAGGCTGGATGAAGATGGGCTGGATGAGGATGAGGCTGGTTGAAGATGATGCTGGACAAAGATGAGGCTGGATGAGGATGAAGCTGGATGAGGATGAAGCTGGATGAAGATTGGGCTGGATGAGGATGAGGCTGGATGAGGATGAGGCTGGATGAGGATGAAGCTGGATGAAGATGGGGCTGGATGAGGATGAGGCTGGTTGAAGATGAGGCTGGATGAGGATGAAGCTGGGTGAGGCCGAGCTGCCTCAGCCAAACCACCTCAGACCTTTGGGCTGGGTTTAGTGTTGGGTAAACCCCAGGTGATAACATCAGCCCCAGGGCAGTTGGGAAGCTCAGTAAAGCTCTGTCTCAAGCTTTGAGGTGCAGAGTGAAAGTCCTTTATGACTCTTTTATTGCTTTTGAGCCGAGATCAAAGCCCCGGCTCTAATCTGATGCCATCCCTTTTATGTTCCTACCACCCACTTGTATCCAAAGTCAAGCCTGGCTCAGCCTCTTGGGCTTTCCAGGCTGGCTTGGTTTTTTTGGAGAGGTTTTCCAGGGTAATCGTCTGCCTGCTCCTCAGTGGGAGGCTGAACCTTGGAAAAGAGAGAGGGCAGACACAAAATTGCATCATTATTTAGCACCAATATTCTCTCTCGTTACATTAATTAGGTGGGCGTGTCAGGTCAAAAAAGCCCAGTGTTGCATTTAAATTAAATTTTAATTTATTGGTGGTCAAATTTAGGCCTGTTATTATTCACAGGGGGTGTTTGTAAATACAGATTTATGCAGAAGTCACAGAGGAGAGAAAATAAGGAATTCATGGATTTTCCTGCCCCAGTTGGAAGTGTCACAGTGTGATTTAATCCTTTATTTTTTTTCCTGGAAGGGAAGGCCACTGCTGGGAATCTCAATTTATTAAATGAATCTTCTCGGGCACCAATTTTATAAAGTGCCTGAAAGTGTGAACTGGACACAAAGGGGCCAAGATGTTGAAGGGTGACAGTAAAAGCTCTGCTGACAGGAGGCTGTGTGGTCCAATTATTATAAAAATAAATAAATAAAGATGAAACCGAGGGGAAAAAAAAAAAAGAGTTTGAAACTTCATGCCCAAACCTGATTCAAAAAGAAGGGAAAAAAAGAGTTCTATGGAACTCTGCCTCTTGGAAAAAAACCAAACCCCATGGCTGGCATTTTTATTACAATATTTATTTTAATTTATTTTCATTTGATTGTGTTTTGTATCACTCTAAACCTGTTCATTTGAGGGCACAGCTCCCAGGAGCCACCCAAACCTGCACTGGTGCAGCAATTCCCACCTGCCTGGGGATGGAATGAGGAGCTGGGGGACGGAGTTTTGAAAAAGGTGGGAACAAAAAGGACTGAAAAAAAGAAATGGAGATGCCTCCGCTCCTGGCAAATCAAAGAGCAGAGGGTTTGAGTTTGGATCTCTCTCCAAAGATGCCCTGGAACCCAAGTGAAATGTTTGGGATGTTTTCTTGCACTTTGTAGTAGGAAACAAAGGAAAACTCAATGGTTAAAACAACAACACAAAGAGCTTTTTAAATAACAAGAGATGAAGACTCAGGAGTTTCAGAAGTGCTGAAATAAAATCTTCTAGTGCTCTGCAAATGCCTCTCTTGGGGTTTTGTACCTCACCTAAGACTAATCACTGAATTGATCTCAGATCTGGGAGCTTTCTGACTGGCCAGGCCTTTGGATTTGACTCATTTTTATTTGGCAGAGCAAGAGTTTGAGTCCTTTTCATAAACAGAGAATTCAAATGATTCACATGACCAGGACCAGGCTGCCCAGGGAGGCTGGGGCTGCCCCTGGATCCCTGGCAGTGCCCAAGGCCAGGTTGGACATTGGGGCTGGGAGCAGCCTGGGACAGTGGGAGGTGTCCCTGCCATGGCAGGGCTGGGATGGGATGAGCTTTAACATTCCCTCCAACCCAAACCATTCCAAGGCTCTGCTTCAGGAAAAAAAATTAAGCTGTCCATAAACCCAGGTGAAAACAAACGAGTTGGAGGAACACAGACACATCCAATGAAAATTCCCAAGCAACCCAAACCTCTTTGCCATTAGAAGAGTCAGGGGCAGGATTTTTTTCTTTCAAATTAGTTGCAAAATTTATATTTCAAGGTGAATTGTAATGACAGGGGCACTTCAAAAAGACCAAAAGCCCATCCCATCCCAGCCCTGCCATGGCAGGGACACCTCCCACTGTCCCAGGCTGCTCCCAGCCCCAGTGTCCAACCTGGCCTTGGGCACTGCCAGGGATCCAGGGGCAGCCCCAGGTGCTCTGGCAATTCCATCCCAGCCCCTGCCCACCCTGCCAGGGAACAATTCCTCATTCCCAAGATCCCATCCAACCCTACCCTCTGGCACTGGGAGCCATTCCCTGGCTCCTGTCCCTCCAGGCCTTGTCCCCAGTCCCTCTCCAGCTCTCCTGGAGCCCCTTCAGGCCCTGGCAGGGGCTCTGAGCTCTCCCTGGAGCTTCTCCTCTCCAGGTGAGCACCCCCAGCTCTCCCAGCCTGGCTCAGAGCAGAGGCCTGGAATGACAGGAATTTTTAAAGAGGAATGTGGGATGACATCACCTCTGGAGTGGGCGGCACTGCTGCTTTATAGGTGAGAAATTCTCTTTTTCTGGTTTTCCACGGAGTGAGGAGACTGATGGATTGGTCAGCAGGGAAATTCCGGAGCCTGCCTATTCCATAGTGGGAGCACAAGTTCATCAGTTCACCAGTGGAGTTTCATTTTTAATTTTTTTCAGGTTTTTTTTCCCCAGCATGACTCTTTTAATATGCTAAAAATGTCTCATCGTGGTCAAACACAACCCAAGACCTTCCTTAAATCCCACCCCCTCTCCTGGGGTGTTTGCCTCACCCAACTCTTTGGAGATCATGGAATGTGACTCATGTTTGCTCTAGCAACATTTTTCATCTTTTTTTTTTTTTTTTTAATTTCAATTCATTTCCAGAGCTTGAGGAGAGGAGAATTTTTGTGGAAAAGGGCAGGGTGAGAGCAGGGTCAGACAGAGCTCATGGAAAGCTGGACCAGGGCAGGTTCAGATTGGATATTTGGAATGATTTTTGCCTGGAAGAGTGGTCAGGCATTGGAATGAGTTGCCCAGGGAGGTGGTGGAGTCACCATCAAGGTGGGAAGAGACCTTGAGGTTCGTCCAGTCCCAACCCATTCCAGCACCAGCATCAGCCCTGAGCGTGGGTGATGGCATCCCACATTCCTCTTGGAGAATTCCTGTCATTCCAAGCCAGGAGCCAGGCTGGGAGAGCTGGGGGTGCTCACCTGGAGAGGAGAAGCTCCAGGGAGAGCTCAGAGCCCCTGCCAGGGCCTGAAGGGGCTCCAGGAGAGCTGGAGAGGGACTGGGGACAAGGGACAGAGGGACAGGAGCCAGGGAATGGCTCCCAGTGCCAGAGGGCAGGGCTGGATGGGATCTTGGGAATGAGGAATTGTTCCCTGGCAGGGTGGGCAGGGGCTGGGATGGAATTGCCAGAGCAGCTGGGGCTGCCCCTGGATCCCTGGCAGTGCCCAAGGCCAGGCTGGACATTGGGGCTGGAGCAGCCTGGGACAGTGGGAGGTGTCCCTGCCATGGCAGGGCTGGGATGGGAAGATCTTTATTAAGGTCCCTCCCAACCCAAAGCATTCCATGACTCCATGACCTTGGAGCACGACTTCAGTATCAGCCTGATCCCATCAAGGGAGGGATCCCAAAGTTTAGTTGGAAGGGAATTTTCTGCTCAGTTCTCCTCTTTTTTTTTTTCCCTAGGAAAATCCTCATATCTGCCTGTCTGAGTCCCAATTTTTAAGTGGAATTTCGTCCCTGTTCCTTTCTCTCTGCCTCCCATTTGGTTATAACAACCCTGGAACCACTTGGCCACACATTTATCTTTGGGATTAAAGAGAATATCCTGCATTTATCCCAAAGTCAAGGATAACCCATGAAATCCTTTTGCCATTGATTATTTTGATGCATTTTCTGCACTTCCCTCAGCCATCAGAAGCTCCAATTTCCTTCCAGGATGAACTTCGGCCTCCTGCTGAGGAATCTCTGCAATTTTCCTTGGAAAAATTCCAAGCCTTGATTTTTTCCCCATCCATCACTCTGCCCACAATTTGGGAGCAATGATTTTGGCCTATTTTTGCTACTTAGGGGCTAAATTCCTTCAGTTCTTCCACACCTTCATTCCATGTCTGCTTTGAGTACGTTGGAAAATTTTTAATACAGAATTTTGGTGTAATTATGAAGGATTTTCTGTGGAGTATAAAAATTATCTCTGGCAATTTAAAGTGGTTTATTCTCTTTATCTTTTTATTTTTTATGTGGAGGCTACAGAAAAATGCATGGATTTCCAATATAATGGCCCTTAAAATAATAACAATAACAATAACAAGAAGAAGAAGAAGAAGAAGAAGAAGAAGAAGAAGACGATGATGATGATGATGATGAAGAAGAAGAAGAAGAAAGAGAGAGATGTGACAAATATTTCAAAATTACTACCACAGTTATTCCCTTTTTTTTTCCAGCATGAGCCTGGCATGGGAACAGCACTTGAAGAGAGCAAGAGAATGATGGTGAAACATGGCTGAGCTAAAGACTTAGGACCAGATTCCTGCTCTTCTTCCCTAAATCCCACAAAATTGAGCTGCTTTTACACCAGACACCAGCAGGGCTGAGAATCAAGGTGGTGTCATCCAGTTTTAACCTTCCCTGGTGCTGGAATTCCAGGCTCTTCCTTGCTCCAAGGTCAGGGTGAATAAAATTCAGGACTCGTTGTTTTTGCAGTCTCACTCTGAAGTTTATTATCTTTATCTATTCCAAACTCACAGGATGTGAGCTCTCTCTGACAAGTGACAGTGAGCTAAAATGGTGTCTGTTCAAGGCTATTTCAGTCCCAATTACCAATAAACAGCTGACATCTGTATTATTTGTGCTTCTGACCCAACTATGATCACCCCAAACCCGCAGTGGGGACATCTTCCACCCAATTAGAGAAAACCACCCAGACTGGTGAAGGAGAAGGAAGAAGAAGGTGCACAAAAGACAACAGACCCACACCCCAAATTCTCCCTCTTGGCTCCCATGTATCACCATATCCTAAAATCCCAAATCTGAGTTTTTCACCCTGTGAGATCACACGGTGCTATCCAAACCACACACACACTGTTCCTGTGCTGTCACTCAATTTCTGAAGCCTTTTCCAAGGTCTCAGGGCAAACCAGGTGTTTACTTGAGGGTTGGCACCCTGAAATTCAGAAAACTCCAAGTTTTTAGCTGTCAGAGTTCCACACCCTGGACGTTGGGAATTTTCTCTAAGTGGGATTTGAAGCCTTCCTGAATTCAGCTGCCCACGCAGGAAACGTCTTGGAGCAGGTGCTCAGTCCTGGCTGGCTCCACCAGGGGTTTGTGGGATTCTGATCTCAGTGCCCAGTCATGATCCCAAACAAAAGGCTTTCAGAGAAATTCCAAGTGAAGAAATCGAGGGGGATGAAGTGATGGGAATGACAGTCCTGAAATGCATGAAAAGGCATGAAGAGTTGAGAAAAAGCCAAAAAAACCCCAAGGGTTTTGTGCTGGGTTTGCTCCTCCTGCTTCCCAGATCACCTGGTGGAGGAACCAGGGAGCAGATCCCACATTTTAGAGGATATTCCAACCAACCATTTGCTTGAACATATTAAAAACATCAGAATTCCTACTGAATAATCACTCCCGGATTAAAGTCTTGGGCATACTGCCAGGAATTGCAGCAAATGCTGATTTAGTTTTTATTTTTACATGTTGTGTTTTGGCGCTTCAAAAGCTGGCAAAAAATAGGAGAAAATCCTACAAAAACGGAAAAATTTGCTGCTCGTTTGAGTCCCACTGATGCAGTTGGAATTCGATGGTCCTGGTGGGTGTCTTCCAACTCAGGATATTCCATAATTCCATAATTCAGGTCACAAGCTGAAGTTTTGTGTTTTACTTCCAAGGTTTGCTCCTTCTCCTCTCCCCATCCCTCCCGCCATTTGCTTTATGACCTTCTATTTATTTGATGCCTAAATTCCTGCTTTTAATTTCTGTTGGGAAAAAAAAGAGGGATAAACAGTCACATTTCCTAAAAGAAGAGTCAGCACCCTCCTTCCTGGGTTTCCATGATTTATTAATATTAAAAATGTAGGAGTTCTAGTGCTGGTGTATACTGGGGAACGATTCCTGGCCCAAGCTGTGGAAGGGAAAAATAGAGAGGGCTTTCCCTGTTGGAAAAAAGATTTCCAAAAAATTCTAAATATCCATATTTATGGTTCAGTTTCATTTAGCTGGGCAATATCATGGAATCAGTATCATGGAGTGCTTTGGGTTGGGAGGGATCTTAAAAGATCACCCAGTGCCATGGCAGGGACACCTCCCACTGTCCCAGGCTGCTCCCAGCCCCAATGTCCAGCCTGGCCTTGGGCACTGCCAGGGATCCAGGGGCAGCCCCAGCTGCTCTGGCAATTCCATCCCAGCCCCTGCCCACCCTGCCAGGGAACAATTCCTCATTCCCAAGATCCCATCCAGCCCTGCCCTCTGGCAATGGGAGCCATTCCCTGGCTCCTGTCCCTCTGTCCCTTGTCCCCAGTCCCTCTCCAGCTCTCCTGGAGCCCCTTCAGGCCCTGGCAGGGGCTCTGAGCTCTCCCTGGAGCTTCTCCTCTCCAGCCTGAACAATCCCAGCTCTCCCAGCTGGGCTCAGAGCAGAGTGGTTCCAGCCCTCAAAGCATCCTGCACTCATTCCTACAGATCCACATTTTTCTTGGATTGGGAGCCCCAGGGCAGAGATTGGGAATCACCTTCCCACCCTTCACTGTCCGGGAAGTCAAGGGAATGAGCTGGGCCTACAACTCTCGCTTTACAAAGCTGAAGTTGGGTGAAATTAAACCTTCCTTGCCTAAACCCTGAGCCTGAGGTGCTTTAAGTGCTTCCAGCCCTGACAGCCTTCAGCTTTGCCTACATCTTTATTTCACTGGAATATCCAGATGGAAACCACATTCCGAGGATGGTTCGGTCCACACGAGTGTCAAGGAGCAGCCCCTGGAATCGGGAATGGTTGAAACCCATGAGGTTCTCCTGGGAACAGCTGGGAATGTCTCAGGCTCTGCTCTCCTTTCCCCCATCAGTCCAACATCAGCCCATGGAGCTCCAAGGATCCCACTGTGGGGCTGATTCCCACCCTGGAGAACATCACAAGAGAATTTCAAGGCTTTTAAAAGTTCCCCTTGTTACCCTGCAGCTAAAAAAGTGCAAACCCACCTATTTTAAACCAACTCCTGCGGCAGGAACATGGAATATTTCACTTTTCAAGGCCTGGTGAAGGAGTTTGTGGGCACCTGCAGACACCCACTCACACAAAGCCTTGTTTTAATCATTAACCCAGCCAAACTCAAGATTAAGTTGTCATGTCCCAGCCTAACGTGCTGAAAAGATCAAGGCATTCAATGAAGTATAAAATCCATCCCACTGACGATGCGAGGAACGTCGCTCTCTCCAGGGAAAACTCCGTGCAGAAAATGTGGCTTTTTAATGAAAGTTCTTTGTGTCTGGTTCATATTCTGGGCCATGAGAACAGATTGGGGTTGTTGCTGTTGTTTTGGCACATTCACAGCCTGAAGGGCTGCACCATTTGATTTTTTCCCTAACAACTTGAACTCCTTGGCAGCCAGCCCTGCTCCAGAGTGGATTACTCCTCTCTTATTTAATGGGATGGTTCATTAGCAGATCCAGTCTTGTAGCTGGGGAGGAGAGCAGGGAAAATTGAAGAATTTCTGAGCTGCTTCATGCTTGGTTCACAGCTCTGAGAACTCAGACCCAGCCTTGAGACACTCAGTTAATTACTCTCTGTCTTTCAGTGATTATTCCTGACCTGGTTTCCTCCTCGTGAAGGTCAAACTTGGCCTAATTGTGGAGGCAGAATTAGAAATCCCAACCCTGAGAGAGCAAAGATCGACTGTGGGAGACTTTTCAAGCTCCATTTTAAGATGGAGTTGGCAAAGGGCACCTAAAATTTGGGTTACCAGGGGAAAGGGCTGGAAAACACATTCTGGGAGGGGATGTTTGGGGGGTAAGGTCTCTTCCAACCCTGATGATCATGAATGTGGGAAATGAGAGGGGTCTATGCTGAGACAGAGCTTGCCCGAATAACACAGCAAACTTATAGAGCAATTCTCTTAAACTCAAGTGGTTCGGTGTGAGGACATCTTGGTGAAGATTCCTCCCTCACACTCATAAATCCCAGCTTTAGGAATGGTTCAGAACTTAAAAATAATCATCATCCTGCTGCAGCATTCCTTCCTTCCCAGACAATTGTGCTGCTGTTGGCCAAGCTTTCCACATCTGCTGCAGGGCTCCCGTAATCCAGGTTTTCCTGAGAGCAAGCTGTCATCACGCCCTGGACGTACCAGTAAATCCCAGTTTGCTCAGACTCCACCGGCGGGCCAGGAATGTTCAGTGCCTCGTTCCTGTAACACTGACACAGGAATCTGAACTTCCAAGAGCAGAACACAACGTGCCTCTGGTGAGTAATAAAACACCGAATTTCCTTGCTGCTGGAATTAAATAACCTCATTCTGTCACTCACTGGAGGATATCAGCAGTTGCAAAGCTCGGCTTTAAGGGAAAACCACCGGAGGAAAAGGGAACAGGTGATTTTTAGCTTTAGGCTGGAGCTGTGGAAACTATTGAAGGCATCCATCTGTGTGTGTTTCTTTGCTCCTTAAAAAGGCTTTCCAAATTTAGCTCTCTGCAGATTGTTGGAGGGGAGGAATAAAGGTGTAGTTGTCTGTGAGTAAAATTCGGTTTGGTGGGAAGCTTTTGCTCCATCTGAAGATCCCAAGCTTCCTCTCAGTGTAAGGCACAGCAGTCCCTGTGGAGCAGCTGTTCCCAGAGCTCCTGGTGAGGTTTGGGACATTCCTTGCCCAGTGATGGTCACAGGCAGCTGCCCCTCTTGGAAGGATTTTATTTTTACTGAATTCCAGGATCAGAAAGGTGGGAAGAGCCCTTCAGGATCATCCAGTGCAACCCCAGCAGCACCACTTGATTTTTTCCCTAACAACTTGAACCCCCTGGCAGCCAGAGTGGATTACTCCTCTCCTATTTAATAGAAGTTCATTAGCAGATCCAGTCTTGTAGCTGGGGAGGAGAGCAGGGAAAATTGAAGAATTTCTGAGCTGCTTCATGCTTGGTTCACAGCTCTGAGAACTCAGACCCAGCCTCGAGACACTCAGTTAATTACTTTCTGTCTTTGAGTGATTATTCCTGACCTGGCTTCCTCCTCGTGGAGGAAGGAATCACCAGCATCACCCAAACCCTGTCCCCAAGGCCACATCCAGGCTCCTCTGGGACAATTCCAGTGACTCCAAACCTCCCTGAGCAGCTCAGCCCAAGGCCTGATCACTCTGCCAGGGAAATTTTCTGTCCCAATCTCCAACCTGAGGCTCCCCTGGTGCCATTTGAGGCCATTTCCTCTCATTTTTTCCCTGCCCCTCCTGTCAGGAGTTGTGCAGAGCAGTGAGCTCTGCTCTGAGCCTCCTCTTCTCCAGACTTTCCAGGGATCCAGCTTCCAGTTTGATGGACAGCTCAGATATCCAGTTTGATGGACAGCTCAGATATCCAGCTTCTCCTTCAAACTTACAGATCCAGCAGCTGAAAAGTTGAAGATGGAGCCTCCTCTTTCCTGCAGCTCTTTCTAATTTAATGCATTCTGAATAAAACATTCTCATACATCTGAAAAAGCAAATCCCTGCTTTAACTGATTCAGGGGGAAATTAAAGATGTCTGTGGTAACAAAATAAATAATGGATTAAAAAATGGGTCATGCTTTGTTACAGCATCTCATGATAGCACAGAACTTTTTTTTTTTTTTTTTGAAGTGTTAAACTGTGGCTTTTATTTAATGGAACTCCCCAGGCAAGGCTGGCATTCGTCAATCTGCAATTTATTAGCCCTGATCCTCTTTCTGCAGTGGCTTTAAATAAAATTTGGGCTGGTTTTTATTTACTGCAACTCCTGGCCTTCACTGGCGGGTGCAAGTGAACAGCAGGAAAAGCTGCCAGGGAGTTTTCAGGCAGGGAATTGCACTGGGAATGTCTCAGGGTGATGGGAGGGGCAGTGGTGGTGTTTGCTGGGGGTTCCACATCTTCCCAACGTGGGCAGCAGGGAGTGAAAGTTCCTTCCAGCAGTGAAATTCCCAGTCCTCAAAGACCTGGAGAACCTTCCAGAGGATGACAGGGAGTTCAACACTTATTTTCACAGGCAGGTGCATGAGGGGGATCGAGATGAAGGCAAAAATTCCTGCAGGATTTTCCTGTGCAGCTAAATTCTCCTCCTGAGGTGTAAAAGCTGCTGCTGGGAAAAAAAAAAAAAAAGCAAAACAGAGTCTTAACCTTCCTGAACATATTTTAATTAACACGTAAACTCCTGGGAATTCAATCCCTGGGGTATACCTCACGTGAGGGCAGAGGGAACTCGAGGGAACAACCTCACTTTGAAAATCTTGGGAAAAACTCTCGTAGAAAACCTTGAATGGTTATTTTTCCAGCTTTTCTGAGGGCCATGGAAGGGGAAAATCATCCCCAGCTTGGAGCTGATCTCTGCCCACACCGATCCCAGCCTGCCAGGGATCATCCTGAGCCCGTTACTCTTTGTTTCTGATTTTTAAATTCCCTGCTGGAATACTGAGCCTGAGAAAGGTTCAGGTACATCCTGCCCCTGTATTATTTTATCTGGGCTGTACCTGGAAGGTCTTGAATCCAATTTTTCTGGTTTAAAAATCTGGTTTGGGAATAAAGTCTGAGTGTGGGAAGGTGAAAGAGGTGGATTAAGATCCCAATCCAGCTGCTGGGAGAGGGGGGAGGCTGCAGAGTCCTCACACACCTTGTGTCTCCTGTAACACCTTCAGTGGAGCTGCAGGAAGGGTCTGAGCTCCTTTCCCAGTCCCTCCCTGGGCGAATGTCACCCAAGCCAAGGTGACATCACTCTGCCACTCTCCAGTTATCCTCATTTTTTACCTGGAAATGTGTTCAGCACCCTCTAAAAGTGAGAGATTTAACCTCTCCTCCAACAAGCTTTTAGTCTGAACATCCAGCAAAGGACTCAGATGTCCAGCGAGGGCAGGTGGGTTTTGGGTAAAGCCGTGGCAGGGATTTCCACAGATTTTTCCCTTCTTGGATTATGCCTTTTGCAGCCAGGCACAGTCCTGCCCATGCTCTGAGCTCTGCACATGGCTGAGATTAGTGGGTCCCCGTGCCAAGCTAAAAAAATTGGGATCCGAGGCAGGATATATTAAAATATCTCCTAAAATATCTCCCTGGCATTCCTGGTACAACATCCCAGCCAGGCACAGCTTCCTTCTCCATCAAAAAGCCCCAGAGCTGCATCCTCAGGTGTCTCCAGGAGCTGGGGGTTTTCTGGAAGGAGCTGGAGGAAGGACACGAGGTTGATGTCCCTCAGGATGGAACTGAGAAAAGGAGGAGAAAACTCCATGGATTCTGGTCAGTTTCAAAGGAATCAGAGGGAGTTAGAAGGAAGGCACAGCAGGAGCAGCCACAGGACAGAGAAATAAGGGTTTCATTTATTTATTTAAGGGTTTCATTTTTATTTCATTTCAAATGTGTCCAGCTGGAGCACATTTTATGGTGGGACAGGCCCAAAGTCCTCCTGAACATGTCCAGCCCACAGGAACCCATCACTGCCTCGGCCAGTTGGGAATGTCCTGAGCTATGGTGCCTCTCCCATCATCATCCTCATTGGTTACTACCACACAAAACCCCTTTCTTAAGATTATTATTACATCAAAAACAATTTTCAGGATTTTTTTATCCTCTGTTTTCCATATTCCACCCAGAGTGGCCCCCTTTGGTCTCATCCCACTCCTCTCTGCTCTGGTTCTGTGCTCAGAGGTGGCCCTGAGTTCTCAGCACTGACCAAATCCAGCTGAGGAAGAGGAATGGGAGCCTGGACAGGGAATTCTCCTCTCAATTCCCTCCAGCCATGGAGGTTTGCAAGATCTGGTGTGGAAAAACTGCCAATTGAAAAGTCAGCCCTGTTGTATCAGATAACTCTGGAAGTGTAGGAAAAGGAAATTTGTCCTGACCACAAACCCTGTGGAAATGGAAGCCACAAAGATTTTGGCCTTCCTTTTCCTTCCCTCTCTTATCCTCAGTTTTATCCCATCTTGTACAGCTGCTTCCCATTTTTTCCCCTTCTGGTTCTCCTGAGGACCTGTCCATGACTGTGCTGTGCCTTATTGAGCAGGTCTGTATTGAGTTTTATCTTTTTTTTTGGTTAAAATTGGGATTAAATGTGTGAGATGGAATTTCTTGCTGGGACTCAGATGTTTATCAGTTCTTATCTCTGTCACACTCTCACAAACCCTGAGTTCTGCAGCACTTCACTCTGACAAACTCAAAATGGAGCCCTGTCTCTCTCTGCAAGGCCTTTTAAGGATAAACTGTCCAATTCAGAAATGACACCTCAATTATTTTCACTTTTAACCCAATAACCAACCCCCCGTGCCCGCAATGGGGACTTTTTTATCCAATTCCACAAACCCACCCAAACCCATGGAGAAGAAGGTGAAGAAGAAGGAGCAGACACACCCTAAAACCTCCATCTTGCTTTATAGATATTACTGCATTCTAAACCCTTAAACTCTGAGTTTTCCACCCTGTGATATCACACACTTCTATTCAAACTCCACACCCACAATCCCAGTTCTGTCATTCCATTTTGGAAGCTTCTCCACAGCCTCAGGTCAATGCAATGTTCTCCTGGGGGTCAGTGCCTGGCAGCACAGAAATTCTCAGCATTTCCAGCAGGTCTGGATACTTTCCAGATGTGGATCCTGCTAAGCACCTCCACTCTCAGGTTCAGCATCCAGTCTGTGACCCCTGGTGATCCAAGGAATAATGCATGGGACTGCAGAGGTGGAGTATTCCCCACGGATGGCTGGAAACACCTGTTTGATTTTCCTGCTACCATCTGACCCGCCTCAAGCTGCTTTAGGACAAGAAATCCTCATTTTAGGAATCAGGGAATCCTATTAAAGCTTGGATCAAGCCGGGGGTGAGGGGAAATTCGAGTTTCAGCCTCCTGTAGACAGAGACGTCCCCTGAAATTTTGGAGCTGAAGCTGCCACAGGATAGGAGGGGGAGAAGGAGGAGAAGGCAAAGGGCATTGCAGGGCTCCTCTGGGACCTGGAAGAGATTCCTGCACATCCAGTTAGTGGGATGGAGAGCAGATTAAAACCAGATTATTGTCACTGTAGCTGAGCAGGAGCTCTTTTCTGCTCAAGATGTTGCTCAGGTGTGAGTCAGGGTGGCCTTCACCTCCCCGAAAGTGACTCAGGAAGCACCTGCCCCATCAGCAGGTTCAGCCTGCAAATATTCACATCATTTTGAAAGGATTATTAAATTATTAAATATAATTCCATTTATCCATTATTATTCCTTTTCTTTCCTTTTTTCTCCCCTTGGTTGTGGCGTGGCTTTGAATCCGCACTGGAAATTTGGATTTTCCTTAAGCAAAATGCTCGGGGTCATTTGCATGGTGAGCATGCAAATACCTGGGCAAACATCCTGCTTTTGAACAAGGCTTTTCTTCTCTGGTGCACTTTGGTCGTGAAATTCTGACCTTTGTTGGATTTGTGGTTGCAACCGAACTCATTGGGCAGAGAAAGAGGCTGGAAAAATCCTTTTCATACACAAAGCACAGCAGCAGGAGCAGCAACAACAAAAGGCAGGAGAAGAACACATCCTATGGGAAGCTTTCCCAAAGGTGGTGGAGCCAGGGGTGGATGGAGCCAAAGCTTTGGTAGGAACAGGAAGCCAAGCAGGATGGGCACAGCCACTGGCAAGGAGTCCTGCCAGGCTTCCCAGGCAGCCCTGGGAAGCAATTTCCTCTCTTTTTGTCTCCATTCACTCTGGAAAATGTGGGTGAGTGCTTCCTTCTTTCCAATCCTGTCATTTTATTTATTCCTCATCCTGGAGATGCTGGGATGGCACCAGGTGGCACCTGAGGGTTCTGGTTCCTGCTGCTGTCCAAGCAAAGGAGATTGAAGAAAAGTTGGAGTGGGACATAAACCCTGAAAATGAACCTGGGAAAAGTCAGGACAAACTAATTTATGCTGTAAACTGCTCCAGTTCTTTCCATGGAATCATGGAATGGTTTGGGTTGGGAGTGACTTAAAAATCACCCAGTTCCACCCCCTCCATGAGCAGGGACACCTTCCACTACCCCAGGGTGCTCCAAGCTTTGTCCATCCAAGTGTTGGGCGCTGCCAGGGATGAAGCAGTCCCAACCCCAAGGATCTTTAGATGATTTTTGAGGTCCTTTTCAACCCAAACACAATTCTTGGTACAAAAGGTCTGATCCCAGAGATCTGGATCAATTAACACGGATGGATTGGCACAACACAATAACATTTTCTCCTTCTCGTTCACTTTTAATCATTTTTGGAGAAGCTGAGCAGGGAGCAGAACAGGATATCCACACAGGAACGTGTATTTATTCACACACATGAATATTCCTGGTTGGACCTTTTTGATGCACAGAACAGACCATTTCTGGGCATTTCTCCATATTTAAAAATACATCCTGGCAATCCCGGGGAATAATACCCAGACACTTCCACTTTGGCCCGACAGCCTCTTTCTTCCCTGATTTTGGATGGCTCCCTGTAACAAAGTGCTAAGCTGAGCCTGGGGCTTGCCAAAGCCAAGCTCTTCACCAGGGTGCCCTCCACCCCCACAAAGGCTGGCTCTGCTGAACTCTTGGAGGAAGCAAATTCCAGAGGCAAGAGTTCACCCTTGGAGCAGGCACAGAGATGAGAATACTCCTCTGCTGCAAGGGGTTCAAATTTGTGGTGTCTGGCTGCTGTTTAGAAGTGATAAAATTGTGTTTGGTATAAGATAAGCTTCCTTTTTCAATGTAAATATCTTTTTGGTTGGAAAACAGATCTTCCAGGCAAACAGGCAAAATATGGAATGAGGAGGTTGCCCGGAGTTTGTGAATAATGGGAACCAAAGTCTCGTGAAAGGAACACGTTGCTCATCCTGTAATCCCTCTGCAGAGACTTTATATTTGAGGGAATACCCACACTCAGAGGGCTGTATTTGAGGAAATCACACAGAGAGACAAATCTAAAGGTAGGACAGAGAGCAGGGGGAATAAGAAATCCAAACATGATAAAAAAGCCAAGAATATAAAGATTATTTTAATAGAAGTGATACTGAAAGCAAAATATACTCATTTTCTCCTTAATTAGGGCAGAGCCATCTCTCCCTCATCGCATCGTGCCACAAGGGCAGGGACAGCTTCCACTCTCCCAGGTGGCTCCAAGCCCCGATGGCCAAGCTGGCCCGCGACACTTCCACGGATCCAGGGGCAGCCACAGCTTCTCTGGGCACCCTGTGTCAGGGCCTGCCCACCTTCCTAGGGAACAATTCCTTCTGAAAACCCCTCAGAGTTCATTCCCTGGAGCCAGGCTGGGCGCGTTCCTCAGCAGCCCTGCCTGCCTTGAGCAGCCTCGGGCAGGCCGGGAGGGCTTCCTCCGCTGCAGCCCCAGCTGAGGCGGCGGCAGCAGCAGCAGCAG
>VWZV01015507.1:0-14163 GCA_013397155.1 Irena cyanogastra
TATATGGTCTAATTACTGAACTTGATATTTTTGACTACTTGGATTATGAACAGATATTGTCATTAACTAGCTAATTAAATTGACTGCAATAACAAGCCATAATTTAGAAATATGTTCTAAATTAGTTTTTATATGAAAGCAAAGTCTTTGTTGATCTGTGCATGTGATTAATGTCAAGTGTCATGAATTAGGGATCAGGGATCTCTGATGCAGGAAGGGCATCATAGAGAGAAGATCTGTGTGTTTGACAGAAACAGATGCAGTCAGAGGAGCAATTTATATTTGAATAAAAATTTGAATTAGAAAACGTTAACAAGTATGTATACATGTATTTTCTGGAAGCATACAACACAATGGCTCAGTACAGAGTGAATTATATTCTTCTCTCTAAGGACAGAATATAATTTCAGCTGCGGTGCAACTGATTCTCTTACCCTAGAATCTTCGTGCTTACATTATTTTAATATTCTGCTACTCAGAAAACAAAAAGGACATAGGATTCTTAATCTTTATGTACTTATATACTATAAACCTCATTAAGAAGTTGGCTTCTAATATCTAAAATGGCCTGTTAACTAGGCATGGTGTTTTAAAAGCTTTTAAGAATATAAACATGGAATGCCCTACGTATTACATTTGGATTTGCAGTTCTATTTTTGTTAGGTTTGTTTATTGTTTCTTTCAAATGCACATGAACTTTAATGTTAAAATGTACTTTCCTCTAGCACATTATTTTAAGTAATGTTCAATATCTGTGTTCAAAACATTCACTGGGATTACCCCAAACGTACTTCCAAGCAAAGCATCTTGACCAGGATACTCTGCAGAAAGTGTATGCTACAGCACCTACATGCTAGATCAGCAAGTATGGGGGTCTTTATTCTAAGTTTTTCTTTGTTTTCCTGTGCAATATCCATGGCACACTACTTCTGGAATTCTTGTTTCCTGTTTAGATGTTAGATTCTTCAGACAAAATGATTTACGCAGGGAAGTAATTGTAAAAGCACAGAAGTTGCAGTCATAATAGCGGAAAAGAGAAATGTTATAGATCTACAGGGGGAAATACATTATAGATGTTCCCATGTAATAAGTCACCTGAACTGATTTCTAAACAATATTTGACACCAATGAGATAATAGGAGATGAATCTCAGAGGATTTATGAACTCAGTCTACAGCAGTCCAAGAATCACCATTCTCAGTAATCTCAGCTAGGGACAGAAAAGAAATGTCATCTCAGGTATCAGTCCTCTTTTTAGTAATAAAATCCTGTAGGGAGACAAGGGAGTGGTAGAACTAGATTTTCTTTTTTAGTCACTTATTCTTTGTAGAAACTGAGAGGTCCTTGGCACTTCAAGATTTCTAGAGTCCATTAAGGCAGAGATTGATAGGCAGCTGTAAGCTTCCTCTTTCTTAGCTCACTTGAAAATATTTTTAACAGAAAAATTGTAAATCTGAAAATTATTTTATATTATGTAGCTGTGTATGCTCGCAATCACATACAATAATTTGGGCAGTGAATTATAAAGATAATCTTACTTATCTTGCACTGATACATAAGAACCAGATTTTACATTTATGATTCAAATAATATCTCAGTGAATAATGGATTCTTCAGTTTGATCATGAAAAATCGAAACACATATACCTAGACTTAACTGAGATGGAATTAACTTTTTGTAGGAAACAATTTGCTGAAAAATGAGTTGAACAAAATGTTTCTCTTCATCACATAGAAGCAAATCTCACAGCTATCAGAGTAGACTACATCTTGACCCTTGTGCTTCTTCAGACAAACAGACTAAATACTCTCCACCATGACTCTTACAGATTCCCACTAGGAAGCTGCAATCAAATTACTAAGTGGGTGTTTCTTTAATACATTAGCCAACTTGAGAGATGGTTGGTGCACAAAATGCAAATAAAAGACTTCTATTTAAGAACGAGAACATTAAGACAATAATTAATTTGAAGAAGCTTGCAAAGCTTTAGAACGAATTCTAGAGGAAGGAATAGATGGAGGGAGAAAAGTAGGAGAGAAGTAAATTCAGTTGTCATTTTTAAGTTACTTCCTGCTGGATTAACAGGTGTCTCTGTTTAGAAAATTGTAGGTATTACCAAAGGACGGATAATCTTACCTATCATTACTATTAGTTTGCCAAGGTGATATAGTCATCCAATACAAGTAATATGAGCAAGAACTTTAAGCAGATTGATAAATTTGAAAGGAAGGAACCAAGGAAGAATACATAGTACAGTCATAGCTGGTTGGATTTAATGACCTAGAAGGAGATAACCTCATCGCACATTTTCCTCAATAGAAGGATTTGAAAGAAATTCTAAACAGGTCTCCAGTTAACTCTTGGAGAGTTTCATGGTTATTCATGGACCCTGAATTTTTTGGAATACTTATTCAGAGTAGCATTTGTGAACAGTGATGGATAACACAAGGCAAGTTCTTAAAGAAACTATGAGGAATTAAATAAGAGAAATACAAAGTACCAGTAAAATAGCTGGATATTAGCAAGGGATGTCACATCTGAATCACTTTAGTATTACATGTGTGGGTGTCTGTTCTTCTGACAAACTAACTCCAAATGCTTCTTGAACCTTGAATACAATAGAATACAATACAGAAGAAATACCATTAAAGACCTGTTGTTAAAAGTCAGACATCTGATTCTATAGAAGATGGTAGGGCGTGTTTTGCACTAAACCAAAGCAGAGATTGATTGTGGATCCTACGTGATCTTCGTGAAATTTAACTAAGGCCATTCCCAAGTTTTCTTCACCAGCTAGTAGCAGGATGCTTGCAATCTGCAACTTATCCTTGTTCAGCACATGGGCTCAGCAGCCAACACCTCACCAGAAAGGCAGGATCTATTGTACAATCTGATCATAGTCTAAAGGGTACAAATGCAAGTGCAATGATCCTACAGCCTTCTTGAGGACAGTTGGCTTATTTCTGTTTGTGCCCCCAATGTTGTGCGTGTTTACCCACTCACTGCTCACATACCACATACGATAGGAAGAGCAAAGGAAACAGGTTTCGGGTGACTGGCTGAGCAGCTGCACAGATCACTGTGATAAAAGTTGGTCTCATACAAAGAAGTGCTTCTGCAAGCAGAAAGGTGCTCTAAGCCACAGACAGTAATTATTGATAGCCCTGTGTATGAAGCAAAATATCCTGTCATCTGTCAGGGGGGCGAGGTGTCGCCATTGCCACCCTCTCCCAACTCACTTGTGTCTTTTAAATCTATGGCATTACTTTGT
The DNA here is from genome assembly GCA_013397155.1 of Irena cyanogastra. Lineage (NCBI taxonomy): Eukaryota > Metazoa > Chordata > Aves > Passeriformes > Irenidae > Irena > Irena cyanogastra. The sequence goes on from VWZV01015507.1 coordinate 3,273, forward strand.
GATTGATGTGTTGAGTCCTATTTGGTTTCAGAAAGGGAAAGAAAAAGAATAAGGGTACAGGTTCTTACTTTACCCTATAACTTAAGGGTAATCTTCAAGGTCCTCACCTTGTCCTAAGACTCAGAGAAGTTGAAGATAGGGAGAATTTAAGACACCTCTACATTTCATGCCAGTACCGCAGGTAACACATGTTTCTAGAAAGGTTTGATCCCAGAGTACTTTTTCTTGTTGCTTGAGCAAATGGTAGTCTCTTGTGTTTGCTGAAACATTTGCCTGCCAATCTTCTGGACACCTTGAGAAGGACAATTGGCCTCTCCTCTGAAACAATGTGACTAATGCTTTCTTGGCTTGACTGATCTCTTCTCAGTTTATCATGACTAAATGGACTTAAACAGTACTGGTTCCTTGCATACTTTCCAAAGGTTCTTGTAGGTGTAAATCTTGCTACAATGCCCCAGCCAAATATCATTTGTCTGGAATGACAGCAACACGTTTGCTCTAGCTGTCATTCTGTCGTTTCAGTCAGCTGCTGTTGCTCTTAAACGCCACCAGCAGCAAGCTGCTACTCCAGCTGCTGAGGAGGTAGCCAAGCCTTGCTCACTCTTCCTCTCTCTGCGTCCTTCTGCTCGCTCCTTTGCTCCTGTTTTGCATTTCAGTGTAGCAGTATAGCAAGACATGTGGTGGAGCTGCCGCTGCCAACCCCATGTTTTGTTACTCATTCTGTCTCTGACTTGGAACACGATCTCTGTGCCTCAGTTTTTACAGAGCATTTTACAGCACCCTTTGAGATCTACAGATGCAACAGATTACTCAGACACAACCAATAAATTCTATGTTTTCAATTAAGATAAAAATGACAGACATGCATTCTAATATTATTTCTGGAAACCCTTATAAAATATCTTTGGAATGTAATTTGTGACCCTGTGAAAACTGACACTTGGTTTTAAAGGCAGCTTTTGCTTTTGTCTCTTTAAGTGAAACCCTTTGTGTTGACGCATGGCTATTTAGGGAAATAAATGCAACTTTGTATGAGCTAAGCTAATGGAGCTCTTACACGAAGAGAAAGAATTATAGCACATTGGAAATTTTGGTAGGAGCAGAGATACAAAGAAGTTGCCACATTTGCTAAAGTGTGGTTATAAGTCTGGTTTGCAAAAAGACAAAAGAGTAAGATTGGATAGTTACCTTATGAATGTGGATGTAACAGAGAGAGCTCGTGGGTTTCGTAGGTCTGTGTTAGATTCCCACAGCCCTGAACAAACAGCTCTCAGCCTTATATTTTCTAAGCTTTTGTCTTCCCACTTTGGAATTCTGACTACGGGCACATTACCAAGCCAACTGGATTCACTACAAAGCTCCAGTGTAGCTCTTTTTATCACAAAGATCAAGACAACAATTGTGTGCCTACAAGAAAAGAACAACTAAAACCATCAAGCAAACATTAAAAGAACATTTCTAGAGATAGTTGCCTTTGAACTGCAATAATGGACAACATTCAGTCCTGAGATTTGAATCCAGAGTTAAAGGAATTCATTGCTAACTGCCTTTCCTTGTAATTATCCAAGCTGCTGGCAACATATATTTTCAGCAGCGTTAATTTTGCGCAACGTAATATTTTGTAGTTGTGCTGAACCCCACACAAAGGCAGCATTGTAAATCTGCTTTATGGAGTTAGTTTTGTTTATTATAGAGTTCGTATATGAAAAAGGAAGAAATCTAAATTTTGTGTTGGCTTCTGCCCAAACCACAGAAAATGGAGTATTGTTTTACAAGAGCTTGCTCTGAAATATCACTTCCCGACTGTAAAAGAAGCACGATGTATTTGCAGATGCATTCCACAAGCATGCAGAATGTCCAGCTGCAAAAATATAGTAGGAGCTGACCTTTTTTTTTTTTTTTTTTCTTTCCAGAATAGCCGTTTCATACTTTCGGGAGAGCTGAGGGGCGTGGGGAGATAACAACAATTTTAAAATAGATACTTCATTTTGCAATGCCCTAAAAGTAACTTGTGCTGAAATCTGCCAGACACCAGTAATTCAGAATAAACATTCTACCTGACGATCCTTGACCACTGTTATTTTAGTCCTGGTACCAAAAACCTAAACCATAGAAATAGTTTCAGTAAATCATTCTGCACTCGTTTATAATTCTTTCCTCACCTCTGCCCTGCCTTTTTAGTAGATTAGCTTTGGAGTCACTGTTAATCAGACGCCTGAACCTTTTTTTTTTCTTTGTAGAGCAGTAAGTGATTTTAAAAGTTATTTCCAGATATTTTAATCTAAATAGAAATATTGCAGAATATGAAGTGACCTGGAAACCCTGAATTTTAAATTGTAATTTTGGCCATTGCATGAATAGATGATGAAGTATGTATGTGATGTTCAGTTTAAGCAAATTGAATGTCATTTGTGACCCATAACCGATGAAGAGGACAAAAATTTTCATTTCTATCCATTGAAGTATGGATAGATTTGCAGTCTCTCTTTGGCATCTTCACCTCCTCTGGTCTCAAGAGATTGCAGAGATGCAATCACAGCAACTTCTATGGTTCTGTGGAGAAACAATTAGCTGAGTGACCATTCCAACACTAAATATGTGTCAGACCACTTGGTTTCTCGTTCTCACAGTCAAAAGGTTACAGGAATTCAGAATGGCTATACATTTAAAGAGTTTTCTTTACTGACCAACTTCAGCCATAAAAGTTCCATCTGATTAATCTAGGAAACTGATGAAGAAATCACTTCCCTTTGAGCACTTTTAGCACTACATCAATCTAACATAAGGGAGTCCTTTAAGAATTGAAAAAAAAAAAAGCATTAGTGTCCTGGAAAGCTGAGGTACAGAAGGACAAATTTTATATTTCACAATAGTGGGTGCCCTGGATTGTGTAGTTCAGTGTGATGCAAGTGAAATTTGGGTTGTGTTTTGCAGGTCACACTACATTTCCAGTACAGTCCAAGAACTACTTTTCTTGGTTTTACTACTTACACACCTCTGAGAACTGGTTCATTAGTGTTTATAAAGTTCTGAGAAAAGCTAAAATGAAAAAAGAAACTGAGTGTTTGTTTTTCCAATCTGCTGTTTTAAGTTCCACAAATCCCATGTATCAACAAACAATTGGAGAAATACACAAAACTGGTGATTTTCAGGCAGTTAGCACACTCTCCATGAGGTCATACTAAGAATTCAGTTATAGCCTGTCATATTTTTGCATTACCTGAAACCTCTGCATCACAAGTTTGTGTTTTATTTCAATTTTTCTCTGAAGGTAAGGGTTTCTTAAAACTACACCACCTAAGAACCGACCTTTTGGATTCCACTTTAGTTGGAACTTTGGTTGCACCCTGATACATACCTCCCCATGATGATGGGCTATCTAACTTCTTGGAAAACAGTTTTTTAATTTTTTTTTCATTGTCAATTACCACAAGTCCAGCCATTTCAGCAAATAATTTGAGTATTTTTTGCAAGCACTACGAGATGGTAATGCAAGTGCATTAAATGTCCATCAAGTGCAATTCAGTAAAGGCAAACAAAATTAAATAAGGTAAAATGAAAAGAAATGGTGAAATCACATTATATCACCACTATTAGATTTTTAGTAGATATGTCAAGTTTCTTGTTTTAAATTATCTGATGTTAATAAAATGTTGCTAATTTTGGCATGCCTACAAAAGCATCATAATAATAGTCTAACAAGAAAATTAAACATTATTCATATATGAATGTGTGAGAGGAAAAAAATCTACTGTGGCTTTAATATGCAGCTCTAAGACAGGGAATTACCATCAGAAAGTGATCATATAATCATGCATTATTTATATAGTTATAAGAGACACATTTGGTATCCTGAGGTTTACAGTATTATTGTATTATTTACCTTAAACTGCATGTCTTCATCTTATTAAACATAAAAGCATGGACAGTCATTTTAAAAGAATATTATCTTAAGAATATATGTTTTTAGAATAGCTTTCAAAGTTTTAAAAACCCAAAAGGCAGATATAATTCCCTCAATGTTAATTGCTGTTTTACTAAATGAGCTGTTCTCATTGGTTTTAAAGCCTCCAATCAGAAATCTCATTAAAATAGTATGCCCCCTGCATTTTAAAAGTGAGAAAGGGGTGCTTCTGGGAAGAAAAGTAATAGTTGTCTAAATTTTCCAATCTATTTTGGAGCTGCACTGTACTTAACTTGTTAATGAAACTATGAGAGCTGAAATGTTACTAATTAGTTTAATTTCCTCTTCATTTTTGCTTTTTGTTTTTCAATGCGCTGCTAGTACTGGACATTATTAAAGGTGGGGTAAAGTTTAGACTTACATATTTTTAATTGGACAGACTTTATACCAGATTAGAAACAATGGAAAACAATACCTGTATACCAAGCTCTAAACTTCTGGTTTAGAAAGAAAAAAATAAACAAAGTAAGACTAAAAAATGCAGAAAGAGTAGAACACATTTAGATAATTGTTTTGTGCTTTTATGCCTTGAAAGCTTTTTATGTCTATATACATTGCTGACCTGGAAATCTGAAACTTAGTTACATCAGGCCTTCAGTGAGATCTGTTTAAATAAGAGGATATGCCTCAACACTATTTCTGGCAAGAGATATCCAGTTTGAAATGGAGGTACTAGAAGATTTTTTTTTGCCATGTATGGGAAGAAACAGCTCCTTGTTGATAGTAGAACTAACCCAACTGTATGACATTTCATCCATTTGTGTCTTTGGGTGTTTTCTTAATAATATGGTGACATTTTTATTTAAAAGCTGATGTGGAAATGGGGGTACTTTCTTTTCCTTTTACAGTGCAGTAAAAGAGTCCTGAGAAGTCTTCCGTCTCAGTGCTAGAGAGGACTGAAGGCCAGGAAAGAGTCTGCACAGAGACAGGTGAGAAGGAGGCCTGTTTAATAACCTATCCTTCATCACCAGTCAAAGTAGCAGTAATAGAAGAAAAGAGACCCCCTGTGAAAACTTCTTCAGCCCCGAATGTGGGGTCCAGGTAGGAGAAGTGGTAAGTATCATGTAGTTCCCTCCACCCACTTTCAGTCCTGGATGAAGATTCCAGGAATGAGGGTTGAATCCTGCACTTCCTCTAGTCAGGTTAGGAACGGGAGTCACCACTGTGAGATACACAGGCACCACCTGCCAAATAGTCAGTGTGTCTTCACACGAGATTGTTGAACCTTTCTTTCTGCTTTCCATTAAAAAAATGCCTTTCTGTTCATGAGTTTGTGCAAAGTAAGGGGTTAGTAGATCACATTTAAGAGGTGACTACCAGAGATCGTTATGGAACATTCAGTGTGCATGTGTATCTCCTGTGAACTGGAAGTCTGCAGCAAGTGGTATCTTCTGGGCTGCTTTAGGAGGAGTTGTCAGCAGGTCAAGGTGGGTGATCCTTCTCCCCTGCTCAGTACTACAGAGAAACTCCTGAAGTACATTTCATGTTATCATTAGACATTAAAAAAAATGGACAGACTGGAGTCAGTCCAGCAAGGGGCATTGAGGGGGCTCAGATTATACGAGGAGCACATGAGGAGCAGCCAAAACAGCTGGGATTGGTCAGGCTGGAAAAGAAAAGAAAAGAAAAGAAAAGAAAAGAAAAGAAAAGAAAAGAAAAGAAAAGAAAAGAAAAGAAAAGAAAAGAAAAGAAAAGAAAAGAAAAGAAAAGAAAAGAAAAGAAAAGAAAAGAAAAGAAAAGAAAAGAAAAGACAAGACTAAGTCGAGTCTTATCCATGTGAACAAACACCGGGGAGCAGGGAGAGTTTATGAAGGTGGAGCAATGCTAGCCAGTGACTCTCTTCACAATGCTGCCCAGTGACTGGACCGAAGATAAAGGCCACAGACTGAAACTCAGAAAATTCCAATCAAATTGTTTGTTTTGTTGTTTTTCCTAATGTGAGAATGATCAAACTGCGCAACAGGTTGCCTGGAGTAACTCTGAAGCCTCCATCTTTGGAGATATCCAAAGCCCTGAACAACCTGATCTATCTGAGCCTGGTTTGAGCAGGTGGTTTAAACTGGGTGTTTTCCAGAGGTCCCTTCCAGACTCCAACCTTCTGTAAATCTGTGACTTGCCAAGAATTATTACACTGTGACACAATATGCTGGAGGAATTATTTCTTTTTTTTTTTTAAATGTCTAATAATAATATGAAATGTACTTGTTTTGTCATTAAACTCAGAAGTACACAAATCTTCATCTTAGCCTTTTTTTTGAGCAATATCTTAGCCTTTTTTTTGAGCAATATTCTCACAAAACTTCATTTCTTCTACTTAATTTCAGGCTCTTTTTGTTTCATTCCTGTATTTATTATATGTGAAAGACTTAGTTCAAGCAGCTGACCTTTCTCCTTTCCAGGAGAGTATCAGTCACAACTGAAAGCAAAATAAAGCAAACTTTTTTCTTCCACTTATTTAATCCCTGTGTGGATCTACCATTGTTAAGAAGTAGCGTGACATGGCTTTGAGGTATGAGATGCAAAGGAGAAATAGTAGACTACTCTGCCTGCACTATGTGAGCAAAAATTCCCTGGCTAAGTGCAGACTAACCACAGGAGCAGGGGGTGGTACCTTGGGGAGAGCAAAAGTCTGCCTCCTCCCACCCTGTAAACCAGTGCATGCCAAAGGAACCCTGGCATTCAAAACTAACATTGATCATAACGTTAGTTTACCTAAAGCTTGTTCCATCATGTGGAGCTCAGCCTCCCTGCTCTGCATGCTAAGTGATAATTGCTAAATCTCCTTTTTAAAAACCAGAAACAGTACTGGAAGACAGTAATTTCTGGAATGTCAGTGTGTATGTACACTGTCTGTATAAATTTATCCAAACTACATGTAGTGAAGTGGCATTGTTAATTAGCATAATGTTTTCTTTATTGCATGGTCCCAGAGAAAGTGTCTCATTAATGTTTTGCTTTTTCCTTTTTTTTTCTTTTTTTTTTCTTTCAAAAATTATCACTCTCAGAAATAATTAGAAACACTGTGGAGATCAGGGGGATGTGGTAATTTGGTGGATTTTCAAGCAGACTATGGAGCCCTTTGAGGAGATTTTGGACAACCAGGGCTGGCAAGGGTGCAGCTCTAGGGACACCTCCAAAGCTCTCATCCTACCAATATTAAACTCCAATTCTGTGGTTCTAAAATCCTGAGACTGGTGAATAAGAAGCCTTTTTGAAGGAAGAAGGAGGAAAATAAAACATTTGTTTAGAACTTTAAAATCATAAAACATTTTTTCCTACACTAATGGCATCTCAGAATAAAACACATTAGATGGAAAAGGTGCAGTGTCATGATTTCCAGCAGAGTCAAAAACACAGAAAGTTTATAAATTCTTCTTTTTACCAGCCATTTTTTCATTATTCTTTTTTTAAGAAGATGTTTCCTATTCACTTCAGGAAAAAAGTTTACTTCAGTGATTCTCATGGCCAGTGCCCAGCTCTTTGCTTTCAATTAACATTCCTGAAAATGAAACAAACAAAAAAAATCACTTCTATAAATGTTTATGGAAAACAAATAAAAACATCTCTGAATGCCATCAAAGTAGATACATTATTTTTATTCCAGCATATGTTTATGAATACTTTCTTGATGTATTCTGCCAGCTCTAGCCTTGAATTTGGACTTTAAAAAGCATTTCCAAAATTCTTTTCCACTTCCCTCTGAACCACCATGTTTATTCACTCACACTGGTTTGTGTTTTCCATATGTTATCTCTAAAAAACAGGATTTCACAAAACCATGAATGCAGTAAATCTTGAGGCAAAGAGGTATTTGGCATGTTTTCCTTATTAAAATCTTGTGATATCCTTCAGATATATAAAACCTAAGCCCAAAAAGCACTGACCAAAACTGTGCAATTGCTGGATTGCCAGTTACATGAAACAGTCCACCACCATTTTAATGGCTACAGAGTCCTAATGTTAACACTGACCTGCCCAGGGTTCGTGCTGGTTTTGAAAGCCACATCCTGGCTTCTGACCACATCAGCGCAGTGAGGTATCTTTTCATTTTCACAAGAAAAACTAACTATGTACAGCATTAATAATTTATACTCAGGAAGTAGCAAGGGTGATAAAGCTCTGACTGTCAGGCTTCCACAACTGCACAAGTGTCTTTGCGTGTGCCTTGCTTCTGAAAGGAAACCCTTGGCAGGAACATAGAGACTGGGTGTTAGTACACAGGGAGCCACCTATAGAGACATTTACATTACAAATCCTGCTTTACATGTGCTTGGAAGATGACTATCTGCCTAAATTGTGTTCATACTCCCTTGCTCATACCATCCTATTTGGCCAGATTTGAGCATTTTTTTTGAACTGTGAAGGTTCTTTTACTTGTGCTGGTGCTTGGCTTGTTTGCTTCGAGAATGTAAAAAAATGTATTTGATTAACAGCTGCATTGTTCTTATTGACCTCATATCTGCTAAACACTCTTGTTGTGTTTAAAAATGTGCTTAAATTATGCTGCTGCTGTTGTTACAGCTGGTGCTGTGGTTGGTCACAGCACCACTCCAAGCAAAGTGGAGAGCATTTTTACTATCATATAGTGTACTCCAATCTCGCTATCAGGATAAGGCTATCTGAAAAAAGGAGACACAAAGAACAAAAAAAATTACCTTAGCCTCATACGTTACTGTATTTAGGACGATCCACTAAGTATCTGCACAAAATAGTCGTTTTCTAAAGGACATATTCTGTTTGTATTATTCTAATATCTCGAAAAATACACTTCTGGGTGTTTTTTTAAGCTATACTGTAGATAACGATACAACGTTGGTGGTCTTTATTGTGTTTTGGGGGTGGGGGAGGCTATTTGCTTGAAAGCTGTTCCAAAAAAAATAATAGGATTATTCTCATCTTTCATTTAGTTTAATAATACACTACATACATTTGTCAATCAAATTAGAATTACTGTCAGACCATAATAATGCATTTTAGTTTAGCCAATATCAGTCAGACCTGATTTATTTGCTTAATACAAATCTAATTGACTTTCAGGCTGCTCTTCTCTTTTCAGCTGTTAACCGACCGACTACATCTTTAATTTCCAAGACCGATGGTTTGGTAGCAGTTGAGAGGAAGAATGATTTGCATAAGGCCCCAGAAGGGTGCCAAAACTCTTCACGCTTTAAACAACAGCCTTTATTATTCTGTAAGTGGATGTGTTGAATTTTCATGCTTTTGTTTCCAGTTCAGCCCTGACAGAAAGAATAAAGTAGATTTTGCCAGCACCCCTGCTGTGCCCTGAGGGAGAAATTCAATGTGCCTCATTTGTCTTAATTGGAGAACCGCCCTTAGCACCAGCTTTTTCTATGAATATATTAGCATAACAGACAGAAAAGTCTAAGACCACCTTTTTTTTTTTGAGGGGGGGGGGCAAGAGGTTTTTTTTTATTTCTATGAAAAATAAAAACTGAAAGAAGAAAAATTTATGCATCATTTTCCAGTCTTCTTGCTATTATTTTTGTTGTAAACCACACTATACGGGAAAAATGCATCCAGCCTACTTTATCTCTTCAGCGTTGTTAGGAGCTGGGTAGAGAGAAATGTGATAAATATAATCCAGGAGAGAGAGCTGAAAGCTGCTCTTTATTCTTTGTAATGTACTAATCCTATATATTTGTTCTTTGGCTGCTTGTGTTGCTATTTTTTCTGATGGAGGAGATAGTTTTACACAGAGACAGATGGGCAGTAACTAGGAATAGATCTAAGAAAAAACCCCACAATCTTACAAAAGTGAATTTATTAACACTGCAACAAAATGCAGTTACCTCTGTCAAAGGAAAATTTCAAGCCCTATGCCTATTCATTTGAGAAATATTAAATTCATATTCACGTTTTTCATTTCATAAAACAATTCTAAGTCTGGACAAACAATCTGTGCAGTGTAAATAATTTTTAAATCAGGTCTCTTTCAGTGCCAGATTGAACTAATGAGATTTAAAGGGCAGATTTTAAAGAAGAGGTATTTAGTTTACATGTTTTCATTGCTAATATTAATCCTTATATCTGTTAAATCAACCACCTATTGCTTGTACATGAAAAACATGGGAAAAAGGTAAATTTTGCTGTATAGTGATATATACATTTTCTTGGAAATGCAGCTGCTTTTTAGAAACTGATGAATCCATATTTAGTCTTGATATTTTTCCCTTGAGGCTCCAGTACACTACATCCGTCACAGAGCCACTTAAATAAAAGTGTGTTAGAATAAAGGTTTGGCTGTTTGTGGGGGTTTTAGGCATCTCATAGACATTATGAAAAATTAAAGTATTCTTTGGGGCAGGATTTTTTTTAGTCAGTCAACTGGACGAGTTAATGGCTTAGAGGTTTGATTCCAGTGAGAGCTGGGGTGGGGTTGTTAGCACAGCCCCTGGAGAAACAGAAGACTCAATTCTGGTACTTACTCTTGCCTGTTCTACGTGGCAATTTATCAAAGCCAGCCGCCACTGTAGCATTAGAAGTCTTTCACACATCTTCCTTCTCCTATTAGTCATTACTGAACCATTTTTCTCTTACATGCATACCTCTCTAAAACATGCTCAGCAACTCTGGGCTCGAATTTTCTTACGTCTTTAAGAGGGATAAGAGAAATGCTTTTTGCATTCTTGTGCAAATGGATATGAAGAATAACAATTTAGCATTATGTATTTCTGAAAGCATGTAGGTGTCTTGTTTTGATTGGAATAAGAGTTAATTTGTTTGGAAGAAAATGGTGGTTAGACCAATGACAGTAGGCATCCCATTCTGAGTGGTTTCATTTATGATAGAAAAATGGCAATGATTTTTAGTAGTTCACCTGATAATTCAAACTGTTCCACTGAGCAAACAACCCAGCAAATCAGAAAGACAAGCTTGTACTCATCATGTGTCCCTGCTAGCGCTCTC
>VWZV01015509.1:0-58933 GCA_013397155.1 Irena cyanogastra
ATCATATTCAATAGATTAATTTTTATTTAAAATTATATCATAAAACAAATCTAGGATAAAAAATTATTAGAAAACAGAAAGGAATAAATTATACCCAAATTTTTCAAAAAATATCAATGCAATTTATCCTGGGTGGGAATTTATAATTTTTTTTTTCCTGGGTAGTCTGTTTTTGATAAGGCAACAAATATTACACTGCAGCTATCAACACCACAGAGTGTCTCAGATCTATGTTAAAATATACATATATTTCTGTTTGACTACAATTCAAATCACCATTTATACAAGAAACAATCTACCTCTGAAAGTAAACACCACTTCCAGAAAGAGACCTTGTGCTGGAAGGTCCAATATCATTTGGCATTTTGAAGCACAAAACCCCAGGTTTCCTGATGCTCTGGGTTTCATCCAAGTTTACATGGTGTTAGTTAGTTATTTTAAGAGCCTGAAACACAGTAATTTTTGTTTTTCCTTTTAAAATAAGGTTTTCTGTCTAAGCTATCTGAATCATTATCTGATAACCTTCACAAATTTTACTAAAGATTCTTGCAGCTCTTCTTGAAAGTACGTGTGTCAGAGGGCGCATCCCATCATGACATCTTTTAGACAATAACCATGATGAAGACCAAATGATCAAATATCTGAGGACGAATTTCAAGACAAATTAAAGACATCTGACAAAGACATGGATTCATGAGGTCTAAGAAAATTATATAAAGGATAAAAGTTATTTTTAAATAGCAAATGCACTGTTTCCAGTTAACCATTCCTGTCTATATACACATAATCTGGTTCATTCTAGGGACTGGATTTTTTTAAAAAATAAAAGAAAATCTGAAGAGGTGCATCCTCCCCAGACATTTGTTAAATCATTATGAAATATTTTCTGTCTGTGAGTCAGAGTTGCTGTTTTCTGGAGAATGAGGGCATTCATTTATCAGTGGAGTTCCCACTGTCTTACCTGGTACTCAACAATGTCAGAAACATTATGGAGTTGCTTTTTTTCCTTGTAACAATTCTACAATACTGGTCTTGAAGGATATAGTGCTCCATTTTTAAATAGTTAAGTGAGTAATGCTCAGTCCTGTATTCACAAAAGTGATTTTCTCTCATAAAAGTCCTGTTTCCTCATGTGCATAACCAGGTCAGATAAATTCTACAGCATAGGGTAGAATAGCATAAATATTCTGGTATCACTCCAGTTGATATAATTGTGAGTGGCACACACATATCATTCAGCATGGGAGAAATTTCCTTACTTTTTAAATCTGCAGTTGGGAGAATCAAAATTGTAATATCTAGTGAAGTGTTCAGACAAACACATTCAACAGAAGATATTTGCTTTATTAAAAAAAAAAAGTGTTTGTCTTTTATTGTTGTTGTTGGAATGATTTTTTGACTTGCATCCCTGGTATATTATTCTTCCTTACTCCTTTAGAGGCTAACTTCATACATACAACTTATATAAATATTAGTTTTTTGCAGCACAAGTACTAAATTATGTTTTTAGAGTTACAGTAATGTATCATATGAACCAATGTGCTTTATTTCTTGTTAACACAATGGAAACAAGAATAAAGAAAACTGTTTGACTGATTAATTTGCTTTTCTCATTATAGTAACTAAAGTACACATGAAATATCCCATTTATTCTGGGATGTTTTGTTATACATCTAAAATCATATCCAGATTTGACAGTTTTGATATCACTCGATTCAAAGTATCAGACACAAATCACAAATTAATTTATCTTCATATCTAAAAATGTGTTAAAGTAATTATAGGCAGAGAAGAGATACATAGACTTAATTATTCAACGGGCATACTCTTCTTCCATAGGTTTTCATTTGCTGTGAAAGGGCAGAGCAGTGGCTTTAAATTAAAACCAAATTTTGATCCAAATCTAATGAAGACAATCTTTCTGCCTTTGTTCCTTCCAGGGTTTTCTGTACTAGTACAATACCTTTTCATATTCGGTTACAGAAAAAGAATCAAAAAGCTTTAAGATTCAGGAACTGGCACCAGTGGGCGCTCTTAATCCATGGTACTTTAGAAAACAATTCTTTTGGGGGGAAAAAAAAAGTAAAAAAGAGAGAAATTAATATCACAGGAAAAAATGCTCCAGGTAAATACTAAAGAGTTGTTTGGTGTTAAAACATAGGAGTCTGAGCAAGAGAAATGTTAGATTATCTACCACTTTCCTCATAATAGTTCATTATGCACATGACAATGTATTTATTTTTGTCTGTATATCACTATTAGAAGAAGACTAAGCTGACAGAAGGGAGCAACTGGGTAACTTTTGAGACAGGAAATAAATGAGAGAAAAGATATGGTAGCCTGTTATGCCAGGACCTTCCTTCCACTTGGAGATGTCTTTACATGGGGTAGGATAAGAAAGCATTCTGTAGCTTTGTGGAGCACAATATTGGTATTTGAGACTGCCAGTGATGACTTCTTCATCCTTAATTGTTTTTTAAAGTCTTCACAAGTAACTTTCAGTCAGTTCTCTATGATTTTAATAGAGCTGTTTGCTATTTTCAGGATATTTATCTGTTTCTGGGAAGATTCTTCTCAATGTAATAATAGAAAAATAGCAAATAGAATAATTTTTACCTTATTCCCACCTTTCTGGACTTCCACTAAGTGCAAGGCTGTAATATTAAACAGCAACATGGATATTTGGGATTATATATTGTATAGAAGAAGATAGATAGAAGGTTGAAAGCACCAAGAGTGAAAGGACTAGCTTAAAGGTAAAGGTGAGGAATAAATGGGATGTGTATGACATTACCATAGAGTCACAAAGAGGGATCTAATAGTATCAAGAGAAGAAAATGTCTGTATTCCCTGTCATAAAGGGCAACTGATTTAATCTTTATGTAATATTAGGTAGAATATTAGTCCAAGCTGAGTTCTTCATTTTTCACAAATACTTTTGATTACAGCTGTCTTGATAAGTTCCACCTTTTATGATGATGTTCCTGTTGGCTGGAGACTGACAAATTATCCAGAATAAAGTAGTCACAATCTAACTCAGTAGTCCACTGTCAACAGGATATATGGCATTAGAAAGAAGTGTTAACAATGATTTGCAGTGAGACCAGTGAGAACCCATTGAAAATATTCATCTGGAAAACAGTGAGCTCCAGATAACAATGAATTACCTGTGTAACAGAGAAGTTAAGAAAAGAAGGTAGTCCACAGACCCCACAGATGGGAAAGATTTGAAAGATGGTTTCTTTCTGTAAAGAGGAGACCAGATAGTGGGGCCCAGAAAGAACTTAGAGGAGATGGGAGGAGCTGACTGAGTGACTCTACGCTCTGCAAGAAGGGATATCTTGCTCTTCCCCAAGGCTCCTACTCAGTTCCCCTCTGTCTTCTCCTAGCCTGATCACACACTATAGCATTCTAATTTACTAGTTTGGCAGAAAGTTAATCCAACAAGTGAAACAGAAAAAAGTTTTCTGACAGTCTAGTGAGCTGAATAAACTCGCAACTTCATTAACCAAATGTCAGTTCCACCAAAAAGGAAGGAGGGGAACAAGTTACTCATAAATGCCAAAGGTTAGGAAGAAATAGAGGGTTGGAGGTCCTTCCTTTGCAGTGGCAAAGTATATTAGCTTGATTTGAGCGCCTTGATAAAAGCAATAGTATAAGACCAAGAGGAAGAACTGTAAAAAGACTCTACTTCCCACTTTAATGTCTCTCCACAAATCTTGAATAATCATAGTTTAAAATTAAGAAACTTGTCTACAGAATTCCGTCACTATATTTGTGCTTCTTGACTTCACAAGACATAAAGATTCTTTAATGTCTTCTCCAAGACAGCCTCAAACACTGTTTATAGATTTCGGAGAGGAATCTAATCTCTATCCTGAAGTATGCTGAAATTCAGCCTTTTTCTGCCATCTCGTTTGGATTTTAGTTAAGCCTATGAGACTGTATCTTCCTTTAACGAAATATTTTACTTATTCTGAATAACAAGAGAGCTATGAATCTACTGGACAGAGCCCAGCAATAGGGCACTGAGGCAAATAAGGAAGTGGAGTGTAGCAGTGTGTTTTTACGAGTTCTTTCAGTTGTATTGTTATAACAGCTATTTAATAGTTATATAATAGTTATTTAATAGTTATTTAATGTTAGTTAGTTTATAATGGTTTAACCCTTGTACCCCATTTTATCCCTTTAGAATAGTTCCTTCCAAGTTGTTTACCACAGTTTTCCCACCACTGAGCTGTCAGTCAGTGTGTCAGTCTCCCTGCTCCTCCACTCCTTTCCAGATACAGCCCTGTCACTCCAAGTTGTGCTGCCTCCCTCTCCTGCCCATTAACCCTGTTCCACCTATTTAGTTCCAGAAAATTCGCTGTCAATCACCCTAATGCCCTAAGTTGATTTGTCCTGTGGGCTTCTCCCCTCCCCTGTAGCACCCTCATTGGTCCTGCCAAGTCCCTCACTGCTCCCATGGTTTCTCCCCATTGGCTGTGTTATGTTCCCACTCCTCAGAAATGTGTCCTTTATAATCCCTAGCGGAGGCCTCGCTGGGAAGTTTTTAACTCGTCACTGACCCGTTTGGGAATAAAGCTTCCTTGGACCACTCGTCACTGCTACCTGGAAAACCTCCGTAGAGGTGCAGGGGCAGCCACACGTGTGGTTTCCACCGGTCACACGCGGAGCTCGTCAGTCAGGCATTCCATCGCCCCGTGGCCGGCCGGGAAGGAACCACAGTGGAGCACCTCAAATATGAGGAAAGGCTGAGAGAAGTGGAACTGCTTATCCTGGAGAAGAGCAGCCCTAAAGGGATGGTATGCAAGTATGTAAATATCTGATGGGAGAGCATAAAGAGGAGAGAGCCAGACTCTTTTCAGTTGGTGCCCAGTGACAGGACAAAAGGCAGAAAGTTGAAGCAGGAAAAACAGGGGCCTCTGCCTGAAATGCAAGAAACACTTTTTTACCGTGGGGAGACTGAGAAGCGAGGCAAGTTGCCATGCAGTATTGTGGAGTTTTCATCCTTGGAGATATTCAAAAGTTGCCTGCACATGATCCTTGGAAAACAGCTCTGGGTGACCTCATTTGAGCCAGGGTGTTGAACAAGATGACCTCCAGAGGTGCCTTCCAACCTCAACCCTTCTGTAATCCTGTAATTCTCAGAATTATTCAGCTACTTTTGTATAGTGGAGATGAATATCAAATTCACATGTTTTGCTAAAAGAGTGATTTTGAAAGCATTCACCACTGCTTTTAATGAGAGGCATATATTACATAGAACACTTTGAACAAAGGTTGATACTGTAAAAGAACATGCCAGCATATATAACTATTACTGCTATTGTTGTAGAAAATGCAAATCCCATTGAATGTTTTCAACTTGAAAAAAAAATGCA
The DNA here is from genome assembly GCA_013397155.1 of Irena cyanogastra. Taxonomy (NCBI): domain Eukaryota; kingdom Metazoa; phylum Chordata; class Aves; order Passeriformes; family Irenidae; genus Irena; species Irena cyanogastra. The sequence continues at coordinate 5,385 of VWZV01015509.1, forward strand.
GTAGAAAATTAGCTTTGCATGGGTGTTTTCTTGCTTTCTTGTAACTAGAACATTGCCTTGACTAACCAATCAAAAGTACCATAATAAAAATAAGAATTCTCTGGTTTGCTTTATACCAAGGGAATTGGACTGGTATAAAATAGATTACATTAGGTAAGTGAACTGCTGTGCAAGTAATGCTGCTTAATTAAATTTGTAACTATAAAATATAATTGCTTAAATAAATACATCCCCCTATTACTAAGTGTTGATTATAAAATAATATCAATAAAAATTCACATCTAAAAAATTTGAACATTTTATTCTTTGATAGATTGTACCATTTTTCTTTTCTTAGCTAATTTTTTGTCATAGAGTAGAAATATCTCTCATGGTCATGTGGAAGGGCTTTGGTGAAGTTTTATTTATGCAACATTTTGAGGGGAAGGCAGATTTGGTCAGATTTGAATGAGGTAGGTAGATACACAATTAAACAGTTAAACCAGATCTATAGATCTGTGAAGATCTATTGACTTCTCTCCCACAGTGTCACCTAAAGAAATGGAAATTTATCGAATAAGTATTAAAAGGTTATTCTGTATACTGGAACAAAGTTAGAATTGATGTATTCTGCACTGTTTCTAATAAATAACTTGTTTTGTACTACCCTGAAATTCCAATTTTTTCCATACTGAATAAACAGACAAGAAAATTACACATTAATTAAGATATTCCCTTGTTGACTTTCTTGTACTATTGCAGTCTTTTTATAGGCTGCTTCTTCAATTACCTTCTGGGATGTTTCTTATTTAGATGGGATCCTGCAGGGCTCACTGCTGAGATTGTTTGGCTCTGCAAAAATTCACATAATCTTTAAAAACCAACTACTTAGATTCACTTTTTCTAGCAAACAAGGGAAGTAAAGGGAAGATGAGGGCTTGTGCCTAGCTGGGTTCCAATGCAGTATGCTTGAACTCAGAATCAGTCTAGTTTCTCTAGACTAGGCACAGCATTAAATGAGTCTCTAAGTGAAATGCTGTTGTCTGCTATTTTTGGTGTAGGGTTTCAGAAATCTGTCTTCAAAGAACTTCCAGGAAACTCTATCAAAAGTCAGGAGGAATTAACTTCCTTTCTTTTGATTCAGGTTTGACGTTATCCCAATTCATGAAAGAATGCAATTTAACCAGTTATTTAAAATGGTCTGCCTGCTGCAATCTGGATCACAAGTTCCAATTACTTTTCACAGTGACTTGACTTTCTGGATATTTTTTTTCTGGGAGAAACAAGGCCTTAACTATTAAAACTTCTTTATTATTGGTATTCATGCTGTGCAGTTGAGTTCTGAACCAAGTATCAGTGTCCAAGAAATAGTTACAAATATCTGTATAACATATAATCAATATTTACATCCTTAAAAATTTTTACTTCTATATTTCTTTAAAATATTAAAAATGCTTTTAAGTTGTCATATTATTTTGTGATTTATGTTTTTAGGTAAACCTCAATGTCAGTACAAAAGATTGTTTTTCAGTACTTCAATTCCTTTTGTTTCACTTGCGGCTTGATTTATCAGAATATCCTTAATTTATGTTAGTTTCTAGCATAGCTTTCTAAGTCTGTATTCCTTTGGAATACAATTGATTTATCCCTTGCAATGTATCATGCAAGGGTTTCAGTCCACTTTGCCATCACATATTTTGTGGGTTTATGTGGGTGGTTGCGTTTCTTTGGTTAATACACCTTAGTATTTAAAAAAGGATATTAATTAGCTTACCTTTCAGACACCACATATTTTTGCAATATATTACCTGGGTAATTTTTCCAAATATTCTCAAAAATGCTATGTTACTTTTTGGGTTTGTTTTAAACTAGGTTTTGCAATCCACCTATGAATTGCTAATTTCACATGATGAATTCAAGTAGAGCCAGCTACAAAAATAATTTCAGAAAATTCTGAGCATACACCTTGGACCCATACAAATTAACCTAAATTTCATCCTTTTACTTTTGATTTTTAAATTTTAATTTTCATTCAAAGTCATTATGTTCTGGGTGTTCGCTGTTCTCTTGATGTCATAGTACATTGTATCCCTGAGAAAATTATAACCCCATGAACCAAACCGAAACCCTAAAAGCGCCCCCCCCAAACCTGTTAATGTAATTTGCATATGTATGAAGGAAAATAATCAAATCAGCATCTAAAATTAAATTGAGGCTTGGTTTCCCAAAAGCACATCAACACATCATCAATTTTTCCTTACTTTGATTATCACTGAACTCCAGGACACTATAGAAATGGCTTACATATATTTGCACACAGGCATTGATTAACTTAACTAATGCCCACACTGGGCATTACTAAAGTGTCTAGGCAAGCCATTAGAACCTTTTGCCATTTTCTGAAATTATAGATTTGTTTGCATAAAAATAACAAAAACCTATTCCCAGTCCTCACCAGAAAAACAATTCTAATTGATTTACAGGCCAAGTTCTATATGAAGAATCATTACACTGTCATTTAAACAATTTTTTCCTTTTTTTTTTTCTTTTTATGAGACTATCTAGGCTTTGTCTTGTGAAGGTTGTTAAGATATACTTCTTAGTTTTCCTTTAAGATGTAAATTTAAGAGAATAGTCCAGTATATCCAAAAGGTTCAAGCATTTGTTATTTTTTACTGAAAATAGAGCCTAAATTGATTCTTTGAAGAAATAAATTATCTAATCAGATTAGAAATTTATTACTTAGCCAAAATAATCTTACATCTAAAATAGCTACAGGTTTTACTTGTCCTACTTTCAACCCATAACATATGTCTCACTTCAGTATTCTTGGTTATTTGTGAAGAGTTGGTTTGTTGGGGGTTTTGTGTTTGTTTGTTTGAGGTGTTTTGTGTGGGTTTTTTATTTGTTTGGGGGTTTTTGTGGTTTTGGGTTTTTGTTAAGCTTGCCATACTCATCTATGAGAATTTTTGATGGATTTTATCTGAAAATTGAAGGATGCTTAAAATTAAGGCTTTAGGGGAATAATCAGGAAACAGAGGGGAGTTTCTGTGATCTGTTTTGTATAGTTACTTGGTTCTGAGGTAAAATCCTGTTCTTAGGCTTATATAGAAAAAATGTGATACAATAAATTCCGTATGATGTTATGTGCTGAGCAAGTTAACACAAGTCTGAATTAAATATCTTCATTTCTGTGATACAGTTCAGAATAAGCATTTTATGTTCTTCCTGTGCTTAAAAGATCTACAGTGCAACAGTCCTGATACAAGACATTAGTAGTCACCCAGCTGCATGTACTCAAATCGATGTTAACATGGTATTCACTGGATGCACTGTATGCATTAGATTCAGTGGAACCACTGGTGATGAGACGGATGATTATGTTGGCTTTTGCAGGTTTAGTAGGCGTGTGAAAAATAAATATCTTGCATACAAAAAGAAAAAAAAATTGACATTAATTTAAGAACAAAACTCCATGAATACACAGACGATCCAATTCCACTCCTGATTCCATTGAAGTCAGAAGAACAGAGAATATCTGATACATATGCGAAACAAAATCTCATTTGTTTTTGATACCCAATCAAAGATATTAAAGTGTAAGAGATGTAAAATTTCAAAAAATTGGGTGAGATTTATTTCTAATTATGTGTCATCATTTTAATTGTATCAACATTAGATCCAATTTCAGTTTAGTAGTGTCAGTTGACCATTCTCAGATAATTTACTATCCTTTAAGTTTCATGCTCTGTGCCCAAATTTCTGTGACTAAGAGTTTTTCTTCCTATTAATTGGGGCTACTTAGACTTCACAAAAATCTGAGTTGTGTCTGTAATTTCAGGTTTTTTTTTCTTTTTGCTTATGCAATGTAACATATTCCTGGGAATAGCTACAGTTTCATAATTGTTCTGTATAGCCACTAAAGTACTCAATTATAGTGTGGAAGACATGATGCAGTCTCTAATCTATCATTTTTTTTCCTTTTTTTAAATAATATATTTGGAAACTAATTGCTATTGGTTTTATCATAGTTACTGTGTGTCTATGAGGATGGGAGCAAACAGTCTCCAACCTTCTTTCCTCATGTTTTTAACTAGCTAATTTGGATCACTATTGTGTTTACTGATGAGAAACAAGTGTATTCGCTCAGACATTTCCTCCTGCCGTTACAGCTGAAAAGTGCTCTTCACTTTTTCCTCCTTATTTCTTTGAAAGACAAGGCAGAAAATTTCTCCAGTTCTAGCATCTAAAATGTAGAGGGAAACTATTGATCATTTTTCTGAGGTATTTGTAGTATTCAGAAAGAAGAAAAATTATTTCAGGGCAGGCAGTTTTAAACAAGTATTAGTTGAGTGTGGTCACAAAAATTGCCACTGTAATTCTTGTTATGTAGCTAAATGTGTCCTGTCGCAAGTGGATGGCATGAAGCTGAGTGCTGCAGCTCACATGCTGAAGGGATGAGACACAATCCAGAGGGATCCTCATAGGCCTTGGGAGCACAGCCTTGTGAGCCTCATGAAGTTCAACAAGGCCAAGTGCAGGATCTTGCACCTGGGTCATGGTAACCCCCAAATACCTGTACAGACTGAGGCATGTATGGATTGAAAGCAGCCTGGCTGGTAAAGACTTGAAAGTGCTGCTGGATGAAAAACTGAATATGAGCCAGCAATGAGCTTGCAGCTAAGAAAACAAATTTTATCCTGAGCTGCATGAAAAGATGTGTGGCCAGAAGGCCAAAGGAAGGGATTCTCCCTCTCTGTTCCCATGACACCCCTGTTAAATACTGTGTTGAGCTCTGTGATTCCCAGCAGAACATGGACATGTTGGAGCAGGTCCAGGGGAGAGCTACAAAGACAGACAGAGGAATCAAACACCTCTCCTTTGAGGAAAAGGCTAAGAAACTTGGGGTTCTTCAGCCTGGAGAAGAGAAGGCTGTCTTATTGCAGCCTTTTAATAATTAAAGCGGATTTGTAAAAGCAGTGGAGAAAGACTCTTTACCAAGAATGCAGTCATAGGACAAGGAAAACAGTTTTGAACTGAAAGAGGGCGTGTCCTGGTTTCAGCTGGGATAGAGTTGACGTAAGGAAATAATTCTTTGTAGTTTGGTTGGTAAGACAATGGAACAAGTTGCCCGGAGAAGTTGCGGGCACCTCATGAGGAAGTGTTGAAAGACAGGTTGGAGGGTGCTTTGAGCAACCTTAACTAGTGCAAGATGCCATGGGCAGGGAAGCTGAAGTAATTTTAATCAAAATATTCTATGATCCTATAGGGAGCACGGAAAAGTTGTTGTAACTGAATTAAAAAAAACATTTACAAACAATTAAACCAACCCCCTCCCTCCCCCATTCATTTCTTCAGATGTTATCTAAAATCTTTGAGCACTGATAATTCAAAATGGTAGAAACAGCTATGTGTCTGTGTCTGCTTACTATTCACTGTGAATGAAACCTGTTGGCAATAAGGAATGTTCATGCATTTTATTCTCACATACAGGTCATTAATCACCTTATTGTTGATAGTATGCCTTCTCAAAGTTTCATGCCACAAATCTGTGAAATCTCTCATGCACCAGCCTAGACAAACAAATTTATTTCTGTGTTAACTCTCTTCTTTCTTAGCGCTTTCCTGGTTTTAAAGCCTGTGGAATCTATCAGCTTGGTTCTACTCTAGTCTTTAAGTTAAGTTTTCATGTTTTTACAGGCATGAAGAGATAGTAGTTCAATGCCTAGATTATCTTATGACAAAAGGAAAATAACTACAGTCCACAGTATTTTACTAAAACAACCACAGACTGACTTTTGATTTTATTAAGAACTATACTTATTTATTTGTTGGAAGAGGAATTTTACCTACAACACAACAAAAAAATAATTAATGAATATGAAGTCAACAAGCAATAAATCGAAGAACATTTGCATACATTTTACCTTTGCTTGGTTATTTTTTTTTTAGGAAAGTATCTTACAATAAGAGCAAACTGCATAATGCACACGTTGCTGAAAAGAGGCAATTCTCACTTCCTAATTAGTTATCCATGCACAAATAGTCACACACACATATATAGGCAAACTTCAGAAAATGTTTTATCTGCTCAACAGGGCTGGATCAAGGCTCACCTGCAACATGAGGTCTGGGTGCATGAATCTGAGGAGCTTGAATGTCAGTCCTGGGCCCACAGATGGGGGTCCCAGGTGAAGGTCATTGTAGAGACACATTAGAGAGGACAAACAAATAGGTTTTGCTGAATGTCATGGCACCTCTGTACAGCAAACTATAACAATTAAGAATGGAAGCAGTCAGAAGTTGTCAGAGGGACTGGGCTTTATACCCCAGGTAATATTTGATGCCTCACAAAATAGGGCATGCTCAGCAGGTTGTACAAAATTACTTTGCAGCTCTCATGATGCAGCCAGTAACACTGAACTTTGATGCTGAATTGCTGTGTTCTGTTTTCAGTGCTTCGTGCTTTTTCTTCCTGATGCAAACAACCTCAACTACTACTACTTTTTATAGTCACTGTTATGATGAACAAGAATAAAATAAAATGAGAGGAATTTGGAATGGCTGCAGTGGAATGAGGTTTGCAAATAAAAATATCTTAATTTGAAATTTTCTAAAGTTTCATGTCTCTGACTCCATTCATGCTTACTACTTTGCAGTATTGTTTAAAGTGTTCTACTAAGTAACCACCTGAGATACCAAATTTTAAGGTTTAGCCCACTTGAAGATTTTTTTAAAATTTATTATAAAATTGCTCACATCTCTGTCATGGGGACATTTTCTGCAAAACAACAACAAAAAATGGTATCCTACTGCAGTGCTGGAGAGAGGGCATAACCTTTATGGAGGGCATATCTAAAAGTAATTGTCTAAATGATCTTTCTTTCCTTTAAGGCTTTTGATCACAGGGCAACTCAGGTGGAAAAAACTTCTGACCGTATAAAAGATACAGTTATGAAAACACTTTTAGTCTGACTGCATAATTTTTTGAAGCCTCTGTAAGCAGAAAACAGTGGAACTTAGCTGTCCAGAGTAGATGAGCAGACAACATTTCAGTGACAGGTGGAAATACTTCACTTTCAGCAGGCTCATGCAGTGGCCATTTCTAGCTGGACAATCTCGAATACAAAAGACTATAATCATGTGAATATTTTTGCTGCTGAAGAACTTTGCAACAATTGCTGGAACACTCTTACACTGAGCACTTCTCTTCAGAAATATTTTTTTTTAAATTAATCCTTCTCTTAAAAAAAAAAATCAAGTTATCAGTACTCTTAGAATTGGTAAATATGGACCTTTAGCAATAATTACAGAATTCCACTGAAAGGTGACTGTGTGAGCCAGGGCAGGCCTCTGAGATTGTTTCTGCAGCAATTACTCAGTGCTCAATAAAGAGCAATTACTGATAAAACTCCTTTTTCCTAATAACATACAAACATATTGTTCTTGCTGATTTACAGAATTAACAGCCTTTCACAAGTCTCTCAACTAGCTGGCTTTCCTTTGTGCATGTATTTAACTAGAGGCAATGATGAGAATGCAGCAAATAAGTATGTAAAGAATGCTTGTCATCATGTATTTCTTCCTACACTTCATGTATTCCTTAATCAGCACATGTTATTCTTACAGGTTAAAGGAAGAAGGTTTTTAAAGGGTTTTCATTAAAACAGAGAGACAAAGGTCTATTTTTCTGAGGTATTTGCTGAGTTTTTCTATTAAACAGATAGGAAAGATTAATGTGGAGTTAATATGATGCATGCTATTATTAAATATTAGATATGATGCATGCTATTATTAAATGTTGAAATTGTTATGTGTGACTTTTGCATAAAATCATGGAATCATAGAATGGCTTGGGTTGGAATGGACCTCACAGATCATCTGGTTCCAGCCCCCCTGCAGAGACACCTCTCACTAGACCAGATTACTCAGAACTCCATCCAACCTGGTCTTGAACACTACTGGGGATGGGCCATCCACAATGTCCCCAGGCAATTTTTGCCACCACCCTCACAATAAAGAATTTTTTCCTAATCTAATCTACACCTACTCTTTTTAAACTCATTCCCTCTTGTCCTGTCACTACATGCTCTTGTAAATAGTATCTCTCCGTCTTTCCTGTAAGCTCCCTCCAGCTAATGGAAAACTGTAGCAGGTCACCCCGAAGCCTCTTTTCCAGGCTGAGAAATGCCAATTCTCTCAGCCTTTCCTCATAGGAGATGTTCTCCATCTCTCTCATCAACTTGGAGGCCCTCATCTGGACCTGCTCCCACAGCTCCATGTCCTTCCTGCACTGGGGACCCCAAAGCTGGATGCAGCACTGCAGGTGGGGAGGGGAGCAGAGGGGCAGAATCTCCTCCCTGGCCCTGCTGCCCACGTTGCCTTGGATGCAGCCCAGGACACATTTGGCCATCTGGGCTGTGAGTGCACATGGCTGGGTCATGTCCAGCCACTAATCCAGCAGCACCCTCGAGTCCTCAGCAGAGGACTCCGTTCATCTCCAGCTTGTGTTGACACTGAGGATTGTCCCAACCCAGGTGCAGCACCTTGCACTTGTTCCTGTTAAACCTCTTGGGATTCCCATGCACCCACATCTTGAGCTTGTCCGGGTCCCTCTGGATGGCATCTTGTTCTTCAGGTGTGTCAACATCACTGCTCAGCCTGGTGACATTTGCAAATTTGCTGAGGGTGCACTTGACCCCACTGCCCTTGTCACTGATGAAATGTTAAAAGTGCCAGTCCCAATGCCAACCCCTACAAAATATCACTTTTCACTGGTGATCATTGGGACTCTGAGCTATTGACCACACCCCTCTGGATGTGACTGTCCAACTAATTCTTCGCCCACCCAACAGTCCACCCGTCAAATCCATCTCTCTCCAGTTTGGCAGCTTATGAATAATGGCTGCAGCATTCTAGAAGTTTTTTTTTTGTTGTTGTTGTTGTTTTTTTACCCAGAACCACATTGCAAATCTGACATTTTAATTCCCAAGTATAAAGAGACACTAATATAGATTTAACAGAAGGAAAACATTGTCACTTTCATGTTTTGTTGAGAAAGTAATTTTTATATGGTTAGAGGTTCTTTAGGGGAAAAAAATGAAAAAAACCCACACTGTAGATTACTAATGCATGCCGCAGGCACCTAATTCTTCTTTCTGCCATTTGTGCATCTCTGATAGTGCCTGACAATGAATTGATGACAATTCTTCTGAAAAAAGTAGAAATGCCTCTAATCTTGCAGTAAAATGCATTATATCAGTTATAATCAACAGTAGGAGTCAGGGAATTTCCCTCGCCTTGTATCATTATTATTTATTTACCTAATATATACACTAATGGTCTGTGAGAAACAAACTCTCTGGGAGTATTGCATGAAGCTAAACCAGATTTCTGAATGGCGTGGACACTATTAGAAATAAAGAGACAATACTATTTACCACAGGGTGCAATACAAAGATTATATAAGGCCAATTGTGATTTATAAATTGTTGAATGCGTTACAGAATTTTTGCCATATTTTCTGAATACTAGAAAAAAATTTAAAGAGCACATGAAATAAAAAATGTAGAAAATAACAAGAGTTGTCATATCATAAAAAGGAAAATCAAGGAGCATATATGGGAGGATATCTATTTCAACAAGACTACAATATTGTATGATGCTTAGGAACAATTGCAATTTTAATAATTAGGCAATATGAGGAAGAACTGGCTCCTTTTTATCATAGTGAATTATGAAAATAATAAATATCTAAAACAATTATTTCAGAATTAAAAATGTAGAATACAAAACCATCATATTTTTGAAAAAAAATCTGTATAATTAATAGAGAATTCTGACATAATTATTCAGACTATCTCAGTAGACATTTTTGAGTTTCACCAGCCATGAGGGAGATATTCAAGAGATGTAGGAAATGTTTGCACTTCTCATAAAATCTCTGTTCTGTCTTGAGCCAGAATCCAGAATGCCAGATTGGCATAAAATTGTCTAAACAACCATAATTCTGAGAGATGTTATGATTAAAATGTCCTTATAAATATTTGTGATGATTTTGTCTATTTACAAGTTGGAAAGCTTTCAACATATTTATTTTTTCAGGCTTCTCAGTCCTAGTAATGAGAGAAATGTTAATAAATAAACCTCTTCGACCTATCTTTTCAGTTGGTTCTATAAAGTCGTGGAAACAGATTTTTCCTTTCCCTAAGTATCCAAATTGAGATTTTAATGTACTCGTGCTACGAGAAGAAGCATATATGCTGCAAGAGCCAAAATTGACAGGGATATGTGTTGATATATACTAGAGAGCAGATAATTTTTTCTTTATTTTTTCCTACAGGAAAAATCCTTGGGCATCTGTCATTTCATCTTGAAAGCTGAGATCATTTAATATTATTTAAAATATGCTGCCATCTATTAATTTCTTCTGGAATACTGTTTATACTGAGAAAAATAGCAAAGAAGACATTTTTTTTCTCCACAAATACATTTTGCAATAAAATATTTTTTAAAATGCTTAATTTTTTCTGCGTCTTGTTTTGATAACTATTTTTTGATGCAGTAAACACAGGGAAAGATAAGTGGGTTAAGTATAAAGTCAGACAGCTTCTATGAAGCATTAGTTACAGTTAGTTCTTCAGAAACAGCAATAAAATCTAATTTAAACTTTAACAAAAATTTTTAGTTGACTCTAAGTACTTAATAAAAAACTTTTTAATTAGAAATCTTTTTAATTATAGAAATTGTTAATCATTACATAAGTACAAAAACAGAGATGGGGTTATTAATTTCAGTCTTTAAAGATGTGAAGAACTGCAGCAAAAACACTGGGTGATTTTGCCTTTCCTTGTGTGGCTTATGTGAACACCCACTCATTTTTGTACTGCATGCACCTTTTGATGCTACATGCATCTAACCCCAGCTTTCCTAGCAGGTGTTTATTCATCCTTGCTCTGAATAGAGAGAGAAAAAGAGAATGCAAAGATTACCCTGATCCAGGTGAAATCTGTTTTCGTTGCCTCCTAGGCGGTCATTTAGACTGTATTTACATCCTGGTTAAGGTTCCATTTATACTAATGATATCTTCCTGGCTTTATAAAGTATGTTTCCTCTTTTCTTATCAACAAATTTTGAGCACAACTCTATTTATTTCAACCTTCGCTGAAATTATACATAAATATAGAGGCAAAGATACCACAGGTAACAGATCAAAATCCATCACTGCTTGAGAATACAGGAAGGGTACATTCAGATTTTCTTTATGAGGAATACGTTCCCTGACTTTAAACCTCATTCTCAGAGTATTTGGGTATGATTTACAGTTTGTGCTCCCTTGTATCATCCCAATATTTCTTCTGCTATTTTAGATCTTCTGAAAATCTATAAAGTCTAATAGGGATCTAAGACATCTGGGGGAAACAAAAATTTCAATAGTATATGCGAAAATCACTCTAAAATGAAATGAGCATAATAAAAAGGAAGGAAACAAAAAAAAAGAACCAAAAAACCTCTACTTCTCTTCACAGAACCATTTATATTATTCAGCTACATGCAATCCAAAGGCAGTCAGATGCCACACTGCCTCAGCATAATTATTTAGAATCTGGGATTTTCTCAACTCATAGGACAATTTATTTTACTTTTTCTTTAAAGACTTTATCCTCTTCTGATAAACAGTTTGTCTGCCTTGCCTTTAATCCAACAGGAATTTTGTAATTTTTTATTATTAATAATATTATTTTTAATAATAATAATAGTAATAATGTCTTTTAGCCGAGGCAATTTTAAAAATACTCTCAGTCTGAAAACAAAGTTGACATCATGAACACCTTTTCAACCCTGAGAAATCCAGATCTTCAGATCTGTGTAACTTTTACGTTTGATCTGCACTATCTGCACTACTTTTATATTTTTGTGCTACCGTGAGATCCATTGTCATTACTATATAGCTTAGTTACTAAACTTGCACTACAACTGCTGCAGCTTAAAACCAGAAGTGTTCTTCCACAGAGCTTAAACACTCTTTAACACTCTTAAAGAAGTGTTGTTTAAATGCGACTAGGATGAGAAAAACAAATGGAAATTTAGCAGAAGATAATTTTGGAAAAGATGGAGGGGTATGAACCCTTCCCCCAGTGACAAGAGGATAGCTCACAGGAAGTTTTGTAGCAGGCCCCACGGGAAGCTTTTCAGTCCTATGAACTTGGCACCTTTTGAACCTTGGGAAAAAAAAAGGCCAAAAGTGCCTTATGCTGTCTGCTTCTACAGATGCTTCTGCAGTCACTATCCTTTGGGACCTGCCAATCCCTTATGTTATAACAGCAACTTGAAATCAACGCATAGATTTCCTCACCACTGAAGAAGTATCATTTCCAGAGTATTAGCAAAATATGTAAGATAAAAATGAACAAGATGAGCTACTACTTGGAGTGGGTTCATTTTGACACTGTTTCTCTGTTGTATGGTCTGTGGCTTGCACTTCAGAAAGATAAAAAGTCTTTCTGATTGCTCCTCAAGCATCAGAACAAATTGAAAATGGAAAGTGGACATGTATTGATTCTTTAAAGAGGAATTTTAACTAGGTCAAAGTCAGAGAAGAGACAAAGCACTGAAAGAAGGCATACAAGTATTTTTAAGTATTTTCTTTTCTCTTTGATGGGTAAAACTGTAGGTGTTAATTTCCTGTTATTAAATTGGACATTAACCTTTATTCCCCCACATTACAATTATTTACCTGAGAGATTTTAGAATTTATCCGTATGGGTTTTCAGTTCAATGATGCAAACAGACTGAGAAAAATTTTCTCATGAAACACTGTCATAAATCTGCAGTAATTTTAGAGTGTTCCATCGAGTACTTGCAGTTCTATAATGGAAATTCTCTTAAAATCGCCTCAATTAATTTTTTGTGTGTGATGAATTAGCACCTTAAAAGATATAAGCATGTTTTTTAAAAATAGATTTTACCTTAAAAATATTCATTTCAAGTACTTTAAGTCAAATAATTTGAAACTATGAAATATGACTAAACTTTTTTATGTACATTTACAGCTGGTATGATTCTCCAAATGTCCAACCAAAAGATATTAGTAGGCTGTGGGAAAGGAGATACAAAATTTGTGAGAGCACGTGTGAGAGTGGTCAGTCCTGTCACTGGGCACCAGTGAAAAGAGCCTAGTTCTGTCTTAATTGCAACTTCCCCTCAGGTATTTTGTGCATTGAGAACTTCTCCCCTGACCCTTCTCTTCTCTGGGCTGCACAGTCCCTGCCCTTTAACCTTTGCCCATAGAAGAATGTTCTAGTCCCTTAGTCATCTTGGAGACTCATTGCTGATGTCCACATCTCTCTTGCACTGAGGAGCCCAGAACTAGACATAACACCCAAATGCAGCCTCAACAGTGCTGAGGGAAGGAGAAGAATCACCTCACATGCTCTGCTGGCAGGAATACTCTTAAAGCAGTGCCAGTAACTTTATTTGCAGCAAAGGCACATTGCTGACTCTTGGTCAAGTTGTTGTCCAGCGTGGCACCCAGATCCTTTTCTGCCAAGCTGCTTTCCTGCTGGGTGGTCCTGGTTTGTACCGATACATGAGGTTATTCCTCTGCACATGCAGGACTTTACACTTCCACTTGTTTAATTTCATGATATTCCTATCAGCCTATTTTTTTAGCCTGTGGAGGTCGTTCTGAGTGATAGCACAACTCTCTGCATACCAGGACTCCTCCCAGATTCCTGTCATCAGAAAACTTGCTGAGGGTGCACTCTACCCCATGATCAAGACCATTAACGAAGGTTATAAGATCATAAAATCTTAGAATCATTAAGGTTAGAAAAGACTCCTACAATCAAGGAATGGAGTCCATAAACCTAACACTGCCAAGTCCACCATTAATCTGTGTACCCAAATGCTGCATCCACAAATTTTTTGAATGCTTCCAGGGTTGGTGATTCCACCACTTCCACAGACAGCCTGGTTCAATGCCTGACCATCATTTCAGTGAAGAAATTTTTCCTAATATCCAATTTCAACCTTCACAGGCACAACCTGAGGCCACTTCCTCTTGTTTCCCTTTGTTATGATGGACAAGGTACTCACTACAACCTCCTTTCAGACAGATGCAGAGACTAAGACCATCCTCCCTGAACTTCCTTTTCTCCAAGCTAAACAACCCCAGCTCTCTCAGCCAACTCCTCACCTGACTTGTGCTCCAGACCCTCCGCCAACTCCATTGCCCTTCTCTGGACATACTCCAACACCTCAAAGTCTTGCTTTTTGTAAGGGGCCCAAAACAACGCAGGACTTGAGGTGCAGCCTCACCAGTGCTGAGTACAGAGGGACAATCACTGCCCTGGTGCTGCTGGCCACGCTGTCGCTGGATGCCTTTGGCATGTTAAAGAGGACCACATCCGGTACTGACACCTTGGGTACGCCTCCAACTAGACTATATGTCACTGATCAGCAACTTTTGGGCCCATGCTAGGTCTCCATGTTAGGTTTTGTGTATAACAGGCAATCCAGTCTATTATAGCAGCTATTTATGTAGATAAATTTATGCAAAATCTTCACATTAATTCTGAACTTATGTCATGGAATGAATAATATAGATATAATTAAAACCATGGATAATAATTTTCGATTGGTAAAAAACTTAATGAGATTCATCCATTTTATTTTACTGACAGTTGATTATAGTGGGAACATGCACTTTCCTCAGTTTTCATGAGATTATTTGTGAACCTACATATGCACAGTTATTATTCATCTGTAAGTTACCAAGATCTATACAGCAGATAGCATTTGTTTATCATATTTAGCTAAACTTGGTTGGACTTTTTTTCAGAAATATTGATCATCAGTACCATTCATCCACCAAAGCCAATACAATTAAATGCTTTTTTTCGTATTAACAGCGCAACGCCTGCTTCACTTAAAGTTTGCAGCCCTGCTATTTCTTGGGGGATTAATGCATTCACAGTTCAAATTTGCTTCTCTGACACAGCAGGAATGTTCATTTCTGATGTTTCTGCTTTATGTTAACAGAGCATGAAATAAACAAGCAATCAAATGAAAAAACCCACCATGATTCATTTCACTAATTAACTAGATGTGCTGAAATATCACAGGTTTCATTTACATCACTCTCACCAGGACAAAAAAGACTATATTTTATAAGAACCATTTTTTTAATCCACCTGAGTGATATGTAACCAGGGAACAAAGAAGAAGAAAAAACAAAAGAATGTTTATAAGGAATTGTACAAAAATTTTGTGCTACATAGAAATTGCAGTTAGTTAGACACATAGACACAGTGAAAAGAATAAATTACATTGATGATATGGAGAAACATGCAACTATCCTTCTAGCTATCAATCCAACAGATATGCAAGTGTTTATTTGTACAAATATTTATTAATTCACACTTGTAATCATGGTAATTTGATGACTCAAAAAACCCTTAATTCATCCCAAAATGATAGACATAAATTTTCCTTTCCTTTCTTTCCCCACTGAAAAACTTCAATACACAGAGGGAATAATTGAGATAGGTGGGCATTTCTGGTCCAGATATTCCCACAAAACCCATCATCTTACATGGTGATACTATAAAAAGCTGTAATTTTGTGAATTTTTTTCATCATATTGCTTTAGGAAATTTTGAGTCATCTGTTGGTCTGATAAATTTAAGGAAAAATTATAATGTCTAGGAGTTTTTACTGGGAATTCTTTTATTTGATCATAGTTGTGTTCTCTGCAGTATAATGTTGAAGAGGGTTCTACTTCATTTTTCATCAGACAAGCCTGAGATTCTCTGTTGGTTTCAGACAGTATTTTTAAAAATATTTTTATTTTTATTTTGAGAGTAGTCAGATCTCTTCAGACCAGTTTTACAGATATTGTGAGTCAAGACAAATTACATATTCTGTGGAATCTCTTCAGATGTAAGACTGAAACCACCTCTGACAAAATTAAGTATGTAATCTCGCAAATATATAGCTAATCATAGAGTTATAGAAAACTTCAGGGTAGAAAACATCTTTTAAGATCAAAAAGTCCAAGCATTAACCTTGCACTTCCAAGTCCACAACTAAATCAAATCCCTAGGAACTATATCTGTTCACCTTTTAAATACCTCTGGAGAATGTAACAAGTAGTTTGTGGTCTTCAGCTGTGAAACACAGCCTGCCTATATTAAGCATCATAACCCTAAGAAAAAATGTAGCATTTTATTTTATATAACACCAGATAAACTCTAGGAATAAAAAAAAAAATTCTAAGAAAAATCCTTATCGAGAGGAAAGCTTTCTTCCTCTCACAGTCTTGGACCTAAGTGGTGCAGTTTGACAGGGTGAAAGTACTCAGTGCAGCATTTAGCTACTTAGGTTGCTTAGAATTTATGAGTTATGATTATCCAGAGCAACCTGGGAAAAGTCTAGGACTCAGATATCCTATTCCTGGAGAAACTCAGCTTATTATAAAACAATGTCCAAATTAATTTTGGTATACATGAAGGGGCTATGAGCCCTTTCTGCAGTGACAAAAGAATAGCTCACAGGAAGTTTTATAGTAGGCTGTGAAAAAAAGTGAAAAGTTAATAGTTTTAGTCACTATTCAAAGAATCCTGAAGATGTAAGCCAAATTTCACAACGCATTAATTCTCAGATGCATCTGAGACTGGCTGTTTTGGATATTCTCAATTAATATCTGAATTACAACAAACTTGAGGAAGGATTTAGATTGCTGCCTGCTATTTCTACTCAAAATGTGACCTAGACCATATACATTTCAACTTACAGTTTAATTACATCAAATTTTATCACAGGAAGACAAAGTGTTTATGCACTTACCCTTCAGTACCATCTGAAATCCATCACATGTGATGTGATTATATTATATTACTATGATGTGATTGTCACATGTGAGTTTCAGGTGGTACTGAGGAGTAATTTTTCTAACAAATTATTTGAGATTTTTGTGCAATTTAAGCATTCAGACTTTCTAGATAGAATTTAGGTATGCATGTGTCCTTATTGTTGTTTCTTTGCATGTCTAACTTGGATATTGTCATCAATACTCACAATGTCTTGTATTATTTTGTAAAATTAACAGTTTAATATCTGTTGAATGAAAACACACTTTGAATGTAACTTATTTCAGACTGTGATAATGTCTAGTAAAAACATCAGTCTGTGCTGCTAGTGCAATACAGCCTCAGTTTAAAAACAGAACAGCACTTACTAGTTTGTTAACTACATTACTATGTATGAGACTTCATGATAAAACATGAACCAAATATTGGTGAAAATTTTCGTTTCAAATTACTTATTAAAGTAATTTAATTGATTGATAAAAACATCAAATTGAGAGATGTTTCTATACACATCATTATTTTACTCACTAAATAGGCTTTTCTAGATTGAAAACTGCTTGCGTACCCTGTTTAAAAAGCACCTCTACAACTGTGGTTGAGCTAATCTGAGCAACTCAGCCATTGCCATTGCCATCTAGCTTAATATGCCTAAATAGCACTTGAAAGAAACTAAAGTAACCTTCCTCTTAGCCTTTTCTTTATGATGCTTTCATGCAATATTCCTTGGCCAAAGAATGGAAATAACACAAAAGCCCATTTCGTGTCTTAAATGTATGATCCTGAGAATAAATGTGAAGGACTTCTCTATGGGGATTAGAGATTTAATATGCAACATTGTGCTGTACAAGGTGAAAATAAAGTCTGCCTTTTACTGAGATATTTCTCATTTTTCTGTCATTGAAGAGCGTGCACTACCTCCATGTTTTCAAGTCATTTCAAATCACTGACATAGTCATGCTGGTAGGAGAAACCGATGTGTTTTGACCAATTTTTGACTTAAAACCTGGCTAATGCGACAAATTACCATAATGAACTACTCTATCCACAACTAAACTTCCCGACTAGAAAGTGCACTGGAGCTGGAAAAAGCTGAATGGTCAAAAATAATAAAGATTGTAAAATTCCATGCATTTAATTATCTTTCTAAGGCTTTTAGTATTCCCTTTATTGAACAGAAAGGTTCAGCTGGTCAAGGAATTTAAGAATTTTTAAGCTCTCCATATTGATTTTTTATTTGATGTAGAATTGAGTTTTAGCCTAGATATTCTCTTCATTGATAGATAACAAGGAAAAAATATTCTCTTTAAATATGGTATTTTTTTTCATGTGGCTGTTAGTGGTTGGAGAAACAGACATGCAGAAAAGGGAAAATATTTAGTTACTTGCAGTGCACATAGTACGCAGTTTAAAGATAGTTCAGAGACAAGTGGAATTTTATTTTTTTTTTTTTTTTACCTTTTATGGAATATTTAGATAAAGAATAAAGGGTTTAGCAATTACTGGATTTGTTTCAACAAGAAAAGTTACAACAAAGCTGGAACCCAGAGGGAAGGATAGTGAAATTGGCCAATGAAAGAAAACAGGTATTTTGAATTTTTTAAACTAAAACAAAACAAAACAAAGAAACTAGATGTTTTTCATACTTAGAGATACTCTATGGAAAGCCTTCCAAGCAGGTTATAAAGATCAAATATCTAAATACCAGTAGCTTTTTGTGGTAATCCATGAGTATTTTTCATTATTCTCATAGGAAATTCTAGTTGTTTTAGTAGGTTGGTTTTTCTCTTGCCTCATATGAGAGGTGAGCAAACATATCAATGGTTGTTCAGGATTTGCAAATTGATAAATATACTGATTTTCTGGAGGGAAACTGATCTGGACGAAGGCAGAAAGGAGAGGTAGGGAGGATGAGATCCATATAATGAAGTTGTGATATTAGTGCCAAAAAGTTAAAGGTAAAATGTAACAGTTTGTCACAATTATGTTTCATATTGGCAGGTGTTCTGAACTTTCTGTTTGATAACTAGACATATAAATTTCAGTTCTTAAAGCTTTGCAGCCAATTTAAGGGCTCATTTATTTCCCTGACAGCAAGATATATATGCTGCCTGGCGTAGTGGATGTCTGGGGCCAAATCCACCACTTTGTTGCTTGTGTGTCTTGTGGGAAGTAAATAGTAGCAATTTTTCAGCACAGGCGTACCAGCACAAGGTGTTTAGCAAATAAATGAGCATAAGATGACCTGTAGTGTCCTGAAATTACTAAAATTCATGAATAATAAAATGATCTATAGATTGTTAGCAGAGGGCTATAGCAAAGGCTAATTTGCAGTCACTGAAGCTTTACAGGATAATTTGTAATTTTTGAAAATTTAATGACTTCATCAGTTTTTTACCTATTTTTTTACCAATATAATTGTCTGAAAGCTGCCTTCAGCAGAGATCTTCTATCTAAATAAAATCACAATCACTTATATCATCACATTATGGGTACTGAACTGACTTTATCTATACAAATTTTCTTTCTTTCTTTCCTACAATGGGGAAACTACAAAAATATCTCTTTATCTTGCAAACACATATTTTTCATTTTTTTCAATCTTATTAACATATGAAACAATTATTAAAAAACAAATGAACAAACAAACCAAAAAATCCAAACAACCAACAATGTCGCAATGTAAAGGGAAGAGGAACTTGGGAAAAAAGTGAAATCTAGTGAGCAAAATCCAGCTCTTTGAAAATAAGTGAAAGAGCCCTGAAACAAAATCAAAGAAATGAGAAAGAAAACTAAAAAGATCAGCACATAATGTCATATAAATTCCGTGGCATTTAGCTAAAGCTTTGAAAAGAAGTGACCCATGAGTTTGGGTCCTTGATTATATTTAATTTTATTCATTTGCATTATTCACTGACACATCCATACTGAAATAACCAAGAAAACAGAGACCGAAACCACAGTTACTCTCTTCTTTACCTGAATGGCTGATCACTTACTGCAGCTGTTTTGTCTCCCAATTTAAAATATTTTTATTTCTATTTGGTGTATGACATCTTCACACTTGGCTGTCTCCAACATACTCTTCAGTTGGAGACAGATTTGCATTATCTTGGATCCTATTACAGAAAAATTGCCTGCAAGGCCTGGTTATTTTTTAAAATTATGTAAATTTTATGGTTATTTGAATTCTCCATTTTACCTGTTTTGTATCAATATATGCAAATTTAGAAAAACATATAATCTATATTGTTTTATGTCACCCTTTCCACACATCGATGCCCTGCCCTCAGCTGAGTAAAGGTAAGTACAGGTTGATGGCTTTTTGCCTAATATATTTTTAAGAGAAAAAAGGTCCACATATTACTTTTGAAGAAATACTCCCACACTAGAAATTAGTGGGAAGTAACACTTTTTAATAACAAATGTAAGTATCAGAAGAATGTTCTGTTCGCAGTAATATACATTTCTTTCAGGAAACATTTGGACCATGGTCTAGAAAAGCAAAGGCAGAAAATGGGAGCATCGTCTCTGTAATCCTCTCTGCTTTCTGTAAATCACATTCTTAATTAAGGAAGTTACATTTTGAAACCATTTAAAAAGGAAAGATAATTAACATCATTCTGTCAGTGTAGAGAAATAGTGACATTTGGCAGATACTTGAGAAGTACTTTAGGGAGATATTTACAGTGACAATATTAAAGAAAGGGTAAGTACAAATGAAATACAGCAATATCTGGAAATTACCATTTAAAGAAAAAAAGTATTCAAAGGAGGAAAGGGAAAGATAAAATAAATGAAATGAGCAGTTAGGCTGCTTATTTTACAATTTTAATTGCTTTTTAACCTTTAGAATACTTTTGAAGAAAAAAAAATTAAATAAATGCATTTATAAAGTCTTCTTTGGTTTTATTTTTTTAAAGTAGTTATTCTCTGACAGTGCAGAACAAATTTCTACTTTTAAAATGTTCTTGAATTATGATTGAAAAAATATGACTTAATAAGTACTATTCTATAAAATATTTATATTGCTCTTCAAGTGGTATTTTTGAAGAAAAAGAAAAGAGAAGAGGATTATTAGCTTGCGGCAATAAGTTTCTCTAGACAATGGGCTTCCTGGATGAAACTTCACATAGGTAATCAGAGTGACCTTGTTCTTTGCAAAAGTTGTGCATAATGTTTATTGTAATCAGAACATATGGGCCATCTAATTAGTCCCAGAGCTTCAGAGTTGGTGCTTAAAACACAGTAAGTGGGAATTGTTCCTTAAAAAGGTCAGCACAAATGGAATGTCTGGAACCTTTTTGGTTTTGGTTTTATTCACCTTCCCAGTGAGTAAGGAAATGTATCCTGAGGTTTCTTGAGCAGTGTCTAGGAGAATAAATAAATAATTAAATACATATACATACTAGGATTTATGATCATGCCATTTTTACTGGTTTGCTACTAAACCCTTTTTCATCATATCTTGATCATGGTTCCCCAGAAAATAAACTTGACTGAACTGAAAGTAGTAGAAAAATGAAGTAGAAATTTAATATTGCTTTTACTTTCTGCTATTGCCTACCTTTTGGTCTATAACCCTTTTTTATTCTTTCATGCTATGAATAGGTTGAGTGCTATATTGTCTTTTTAGAAGTAAAATGATTAATAGTTTCTAATAGCATTCTAACTATTTGGCAGGTTAAAAGTAAGGGTGAATGCCCCAGAAAAAGGTTGTCTACTTGCAGGCACTGTAAGCCTGTCAGGGTAATATCAGGCAAAGATGCAGTGCCCAAAGAAGTTGCAAACTGGAACATAGCACTGACACATAGTTCTGCCTCTGCCTGTTTGGCATCTGAGAGGCTGGAACTCAATAAACCTGTGAGTCTCCAGAAATTGCCTTTTTAGATCATACTAAGCTCTAACATCGCTCTACTTCTTTGGTTGCATTAAGGGTTTTCTGAATTTGTAAGGCTGCTGGCTAACTACGTTCACTCTAAAATTGCATGGCAAAGCTCATGTTCTGTAGGTAGAGAAACAGAAATTAATATTATCTACTAGGATGAAGGAGAGTCTTCTGCATCACTGGGGCTGTAGAATAAAGACATTAAATTTTTTTATCATCTTAACACTGTGTGAAGTTCACCTGTTCATTCAGACTCCTTATCGTGGTCTAAAATGAAATAATCAGCTTAACTGTGGAAGGAGAATGTAGCACAGACTTGACTAAGTGACACACATGAGATCTAAACCCTTAAATCCATTTAGAAACTCCCTGAATTTAACTTCAGACCGTGATTTGGAGTGATTTTTCTCTTGGGTGCATGGAATGCATCTCCACCAGAATTTTTCCGAGGATTACCTCTATACAGGTTGTCCTTAATTGCTTTCTTTGCTCTAAGCACAAATTGCACTAGCACAGCACTTTCTCTGCACTACAGCAACAGTGTACATGCCAGCACCACAGCTACCCAAAAAGAAATACACTGTGCCTCCTCAATAACCTTTGGGTAGGGAGAAGTGTGAACCTCACCAAACAGATGCATTAGACCTATTAAATCTCTGGTCTGATAATTCTAATAGCCAGCATTCAAGCAAGTTAATTTAATGAGCTTAGTGCAGTAAGAGCAATTTCAGCTATTTTCATGTATTTGAGTGCTATATTTCTTTGCTTCACCTTTTTAGTAAATCTCATTAAAACCACACAGACTCAGTTAACTTTTTCAAATAGCTACTCTTTACAGAACTAGAGGAATTAAGTGAAATTAGTGTAGTGTTCTGAGAATGCTTTGCACTGCCCTTGAACTTAAACTTTAATAACTTTTATATATCTGAGTTGGGCTCACTCAGAATCAGACCTTGAATGATATTGTTGCCATGCTTAAAACTATTATATATGGGCTTTATGCACAAATTAATTTTAATAGTCTTTTTACCTGAATTTTTAAGCAGAAATTTACTGGAAATGTGGTGCAGTTTCTTGAATATCTTAATGCTAGTGGGGTTCTTACAGTCAGTTAAGACTCTGACAACCAAATGTTAAAGCTATAAATGCTAGGAACAGAACCAGGAAGTCTGATTAAACTTTGCAAATGAACATTTCAAACATAATTCTAGGTCCTTGGAAGATTATTCCTTTAACAAGCTAAATAAAATTGGATAGATTAAATGGATGCTTAAAAGTGGCAGCATTTTGTGCAAGCTTCCATATGCAGTGACTATGAAAACCTGTCTTGTTCAGTATGTACAAATACTTCTGAGTCACAACCTTTGTCTGGGGAATTCTAAAGGGTTACAAAACAGGAGGACTGTATGGATGCAATAGCTACATGATAGAAACAAAAACTTGTTCAGAGAAATACCAAGATCATTAGCGTTTCATCTTAGACTTCAGATGGACACACAGATTAAAATAAAATCAGATAGAGATTTTAAAATCTATGAGAAATCTCTTTTCAACAAATTGTTTTCTATTTTGATCCTCCATCGCACACTTTACGAAAAACAATAATCCACTAAAGCTTGCACCTCAAAAAAGTTATTAAACTGTTCGGGCAAGAAAGAGAAATATTGTCTGTCTGGTCCTAAGGGTAATTCATGTACTGATGATTTTGCCAGCACTTCCCATATACAGAATCTGAAGACGTATCTTTCCATCTTATGATTTCGGTCTCAGTCTGTGAGAGCTAACAGCAACAAGCCAGGTGAGTGAGGTGGAAGAAACAGTGGTGATGTAACTGATAGCCATGGCTATTACACATTGCCAAAGTTCAGCCGAGGATGGTTGGAGAAGGAGGGAAAAAAAAGAGTTCCCTATTTATTCTACTTGATGAAATGGAAATAGCAATATAAATACGGAAAAATGTTTATGGGAAACACAAAGTTCTTTTTCTTTTCTTTTACCTTCTGTTTTCAGACATCACATTCATTACTCCATGTTTAATCTAGAATGCAGTTATTTGTTTTCTGTTTTACTAATAATCTGTGTACTTGTACACTGTAGATTTTGAAAGCACGGCATTAATTTTGTAGCATAATGTTTTGTAAATTAACCAATATGGCAACCATGGTAGTTTCCTTAGACCGTAAATCTTCCAAGAATCAGGATAGACACTTTGCTGATTAGTCCAAGCTAAACTCCATGGCTGTTTTGTGTAGCATCCTACTATCATCATGCTGTCATAATTGCAAAATGTAAGCAAGGCATACTTCAATAGTCACTAGATTTGAATAGCTAAAAGACTGTCCTCCAGATTACAATCAAATATATAACACCTTGGATTTTTTTTCAGAACTATGACAGGAATGTGAGCAATCCCTTGGATTAAAAAAAAAAAAAAATCACAGTATCTGTTGTGTTTCAGGATTACAGGTTTATATTTTGAGTCATAAAGTACACCTTTGTGTTCCATTCATGGACTGCAGTTCATTGCACTATGCAGTCTGCACAATACCTTTGAATCAAACAGATCAAGAAACAAGGAGAAATTACTAAAGAAAAAGTCACAGTTTTTAATTTGATTGAGATGCAGCCAGTTTGGCACCATGACATTGCAATAAGAACTACAGTGAAAATCAGAGTCTATTTTTGCTCTGATGCTGACTGACTCCTCCTGTGTTTTCAGCCAAATTAATCAGGGCCTAATTCTGTCAACTTTAGCCACAGTGATTAATTCTTTACTTGGTGAGTAATCCCATATATATCGGAAAGTTGGAAAGTATGCAGAACCTTCCACAAATATCAGGAGAGTGAATCCACTCAAAAACTGATCCTCCCCAGTATGAAATATATCTCAATGGCTTTCCTCTAATCATCAGAAATGCTCTTTGTTACAGATCTGCAGTGGCAATTGAAAGACCCGGTTATTTTTTTTTTTTCTGGATGGCTTAAATTTTTTTTTACATCTGCCATTTAATGCTACTATTGTACTTGGACTTCAGATATTTATAAATAATATTATTCTACAGATTGCATGACTGCAGAACAGCTTATGTCAAGTTCTGCAGTTATCAAATCTGGTAGCTTGGTAGAGGCAGATCTACTGCAGCAGCCCCATGGCTCCACATCCAGTCAGTAGTGAGGCTGGGCATATATTCCCAGTAGGCAGATTTGCATAGAGCACAGATATACAGCACATTATACAGCTGGCCACACAGATCAATGCAGATGAGCACATTCATCACTCACACAGGCACAAACAGCACCAAAAGCATCCCTGTGTTCCCATTTCTCATTACGTATCTGTGTGTGCGGGAATGTACACATATGTCCACTTGTACCTGGTGGATCCCTCCAGCAGCTGAGCTTCCCAGTGTGCCCTTGAATCCCAGTCTCTCCATTTGCATCTCGATATACAACCCCCCAAGGGTTGCAGTCACATCCAGGTGCTGGTACAGACCATTACACGCACACACATGGACACAGATGCAAGCAGATTTTCTAATCAACTCCCAGACCAGGTGATCCCTCCAGCAGTTCTCTGGAACTCCCTGAGTGCTCTGAAAACCAGCTTCTGCTGTGGTCTTCCCCTCAGAGACACACAGGCTGACTCCCAGGTCACTTTGCCTACTCAACTGGCTCATCTGGCTTATCTTCAAAACAAATAACATCCTCACAATTTCACTTGTCCCAGTTGCTATCTCTGGCCCCTGGTCTGATTCCATTTGCTGGAACTGAAGTCCTCTTAAACACATGCATATTGAGGAGAGGTACCCTTGTGCAGGAAAGAGTTAGAAAGGAATTCAACAAGAAGGTAAGACAGACTAAACTGATCAGGTGCAAAGCATGGCTGAAAACTATACAAACCAGCAAACTATTAACATGCAAATTTCTCTCTTACTCCTTTGTTTTCTCATTCTTGTTCCTCATCAAATCACCCAGATCTATCCCTTTATCCTTTTCCTTGCCTTTTGTTCCTCCTCTAAACATTCTGGAATAATTCCTTTGTAATTCCAAATGCTTTTCTCTTGCATCTCATAATGCATTGCAAATTCTCTAAGAGGGGACTCACACTTATTCAGTAAAATGATCTTGCAGACATTCTCTTTGACTCATGTGGTAGTTGTGACATCTGAACCATGGGCCCGAGGTTCTCCCGGGACAACCCTGGGAATGGCTTGAACAAGACTGATTCCTTCTCTGAGTCTTATTTGGGTTCCCACTTGACACTGTACTCCTGTTATCCTCTGAGCTACTGGACAGGGCTGTGATGGGCTGATGAATCCCATGATGTGTCTGGGTGTAGCCCAGCAGTTGTGCCTCTTATCTCTCTTCCTCTAGGCTCACCTTTGTCTGTGAAAATGGACATTTCTTAGCAGACAAGTTAAAAATGGGTTCTTGAATGTGATGCTCTTCCCTCCGTAACAGTGACAACTTAACTTTAAAGATTTACAGACTGAAACAACTTTTAAAGAAAGAAATAGGATAAAAAGATAGAAATGGCATAAATGAGTGAGGGATGCAGTCTCTAAATGGAACTGAGGAACCTTGAAAAGTATAGTGTACAAGTTAAGAGTAGCCTTGAGCAATACAAACTTTTGTATTTAGCATTTATATAGTCAATAACCTCAATTGACATTGACCTTGGGAGCAAAATGGTCCAATATTTTCACTTGGGTGAACTGTTATTGGAGACTTTCTCTAGTGTATTAGACACAAACATGCATTCCATCAACATCAAGTATACGCTATCTTTTTCATCAATTTTCTTTTATTTTGTGCTAACAATGTTATTGTGGTAAGGACATGGAAAAAAAATACTTTTTCTGAGAGTTAACTTTATCTCTGACATACTACTATTGAAATCAACTACCTCTGCTGTATTTTTTCTTTGAATAAAGCTCTGGATTTATAATACCAGTAATAAAATAGACTGTATCAATGAAAAAAAAATAGTTATTCTCTATAGAGTTTAATTTTATAATTTGCAGAAGTGCATCTGCAGTAGGAAAACTTCTAAATGCAGTGTAAACTGTATAGACAAATTCAACTAAGGTACATATCCAGCAGAACTGTCAGTGAGAAGGAACATTGACAAAATGTCCTAACATAAATGAGTTTTGCTATAATTCAAAACAAAGGACTGACAGAAGTGGTACTGACCACCCAAACAACCACATACATCATTGGTAAGAGTTAAGAGAGACCAGCCAGAACCAGAAGAACAGTGGCCATGTTGTAGATTACACAGTAATTGGGCTTACTCAATCTGTTTTACCGTGAAGGACAGAAGTATGTTTCAAATCCATTGTTAGAACCCATTTCTAGAATAAATTGAAATTGCAGCAGGACCTTTTGGTTGCTCTTAAAACCTAAGATTTTAGGTTTCCATTTCATTCCAGGAAAAACTGCTCATGCGCACAGAAAACAGTTTTCTTATGTTGTCAGCTCAGCTATATACAGAAGAGACAGAGAAGAAATGTTATCTTCTCCTTTTCCTCTTTAATTTTTGCCTTCTAGACTCCTTGCACCTGGAAGACAGAAAAAGGAAATCAGTGTTGCCAAACCCACTGGAATTAAGAAAAAATAGATGGTGCTGAAGGGAAGAGGGAAGGGACATGTCTAATTGGAGCAATTGCCAATGTTTTACTACAGCTGGATTCACTAACTCCATTCTATCTTGCATACGAGCATCTAGCTTGTGCTTATATACAGAGGTAAGTTGTCACATTGCAAGAAAGACCACACAAAAAGTAAAGACATGTTAATATACAATCAAATATTTATGAATCTTGATTTAAAGAGGAAAGCAGAAATAGGAAATAAAAACAGAAGAAAAGACACCACAGGAAATTGATTTTTAAGATCTTTAAAAATCTGTAGTTATCTATTATATACTATTAAATCTAACTGGGAGAAAGTCAATGTATGTGAAGTAATAGTAAGAAATTTGTAAAGATTATATTAATATTGCAAATTACTTTTCATATTTTGGAGATGTCAACAAGCATCAGGCAAAGACCCTTTTCATGTGTATATCCTTATATATTGAAGCTGTCTCTTCTACAACTGCCAAATAGAATGGTATTCTTTATCTTGATCAGAATGAGCTTTTTACTCAAGAGAATGTTGTCAGCATGGGCTCTTTTTCTGATTTTAAGACTGATAACTGACCATTTATTTTCTGCAACAGTTTCAATATCTCTACAAAAGTAATCATATGTCTCTATATCTCCATGAAAGCTCTATTATATATTTTACCTTTGTGAAGCTAATTCAGAAGCAGAAATAGAAACACTAACACACTTAAAGGTCCCATAATGAATACAGGTTATCAGAATTTGAAACCATATTCGAATAGGTTTAAAATTTAGGGATGAGAGGAGGCAGAAACCATAAAATTCACAGATAACTCTGGGGGATATAAGAAGTGTTGGAAAATGGGCAATTTAGCTATTTGCAAATTAAAAGTGTGTGAGATTCAAAATTAAATTATATGTCTTACTGAAAACCAGTATTTTTACAGCACCCTAGTGTACCTGGCTCCTTCATGGAGGTATTGCTTTATTTTTGACTGATGTTATTTGACCAAGCTTTCACGTTTTCCCTTTTTCCATTACATCTCTCACTGTTGTTTTATGCACATAAAATATCTACCAATGATCAGATTAGTTTGATATTTTCTAGTGATTTCACCTGTTCCAAATCCAGATAGAAGAGGCATTGTTGACCTGGTGTCCTTTTCAGGTGGTCACAGTATCTCAAGCATACTAAAGTTCCACGGTGTGTGGCTTTGCTGTTATAGCATATATTGCTCTTGCACTTTTTCATAAACACTAAAGAGGAAAGCAGGAAAAAAACCCTAAAATAATAGTCACTCTGTAATTTCCTTCATATCAGAAATTTGAATATTTTGATAAACATCTGTTTCACAGCCAGAGCTAATTTTTTTAACCCTCTCTTCAAAACACTTGCCTCCCTACCTTTGTACTTGGAGTACTGCTTCTCTGCGATCCCTCTTCTTTTTATCTGCCATCTCTTTGAAAACCCTCTCTACTCTCTTTTCCTGTCTTTGGTCTTCTTTTCCTGTCCTCTTTTTATTTCATTCCTTCTCTCCCTATATTTCTATCAATTTACTACTCACATGCATATCTCTGGGGGTGGGGAAGAAGAAAAAACATTAAAAAGTTATTAAGTTGTTGCTAAAATTGCCATCACATGTGAGAATACTGGGGCAAAAAAACCCCGATGTATAGTTTTCCCTTCACATTTCATTCTGGTTTTCTACATATTAATAGGATTTAATAAATTCTATGAATATATACTCAAACAATGCACAATGTGTATTTAGTTGGGTTTTTTTTTTCTAGTTTAGAAAATAAGGACAAAAAATATAATAACAAAAGTTCTCAGTAGAAGCCTGACAGGATTCGGGCTAAGTCCTCACTTTCAGGTTTGAAAAGGGTTACCATAAGTTGGCAATTCTTATTTTCTTAGGTTATGTTCCAAGGCCAAGAGATTATGCTTATGTACACTGCTTCTCTCCATCCTTCAAATCCTTCTTAAACCTGATAGGGGCTCTTAGCAATCAGTGATTTTCAGTTCTTGGTTTCTCACACTCTAATCAGCTCAGACACAGCAAAATCTCCTCAAGCAGAGAGGTGGTCTGCCTTGATGAGTTATCAGCAAGGGCTCCCAGACTTCAGAAATGCAGCACTCATCTCAAGCCAGAATTCTTGATGGTTACAGAATGAGGATTTCTCACAGCTTTCTGTATTTCAGCAGTGATGCAACAATCTGTCTCAATTTTTCAGTCATTAAGGTAGGAAAAGTTCTGTGGAGATCTCAAAAAAAATCTGTTCACATATATCTGTTACCATATGGTACTAATCCCCTCCTTACAGTAGACTTTTCACATCTGAGCTTTAGGAAACTGATTGAAACAGTGAGCTGTGATTTAGCTGGCAAGTGATTTTTGAAGGTATCTGTGAGATTTTGTGGTGTACAAATACCAGAGAAAATTATTCATGTTAATATGATGTAAAAGTCACAAAAGACTTCTGCTCCTGAAATTCACAGTGTTTTTGAAAATTCCCATTAAATACAAACAGTAAGAGAGGTAAAGGAGGGTTTAATGTTTTGTTAAAACAAGCTCTGGTAAAATTAAAAATCTACTCTTAAAGAGAGAGATGAAGAAGAGAGATATTTCAGCTGTTAACAACTAATTCCACTGCACTGCAATATCAGTCCTAGCACTGGTTCTTTAGACAAAAAGCCTCTTCTTGGCATCAATCTGTGTATGCACAGATCCCTGCAGAATCTGGGTGCAGTGTGCTGCTTACATCACTTGTAAGAAGTGCTGTGATATGCTGTAACTGTAAACTGCACAGAGTTAACCTGGGAAACAAGTTCTTTTTACTAACACTTGATTTAGGATGAACATACATTTGGACTGTGAACATATTCCTCATCACAAGAATTTCAATTATCTTGAAAAAAGAAAACAGATCTTAAAATCTCCTTGGTGGAATTAATTTGTAATAATTTTGTAGATCTAGATTGCAAAATCCAAATAATTTAAACTTTGTAGCTGCTGAAGTGAAATAGATACTTTTGATATATGATTTATTACACCCTGAATTAGACTTTCAAGTCAACTATTCCCAGATGATGTTTACTTCTCTTCATCTTTTGCAGTGGAGCATGTTACAGATCCTAAAACTGGGTGAGATAGATCCCTCCATCTAATTACACTCTTGGACATAAAGCAGGACGAATCGCTCAAACAGCCATTATTTACTAACATATGCATACAAATTTTTTTTGTTGTTTCTCAGGTATCTTAGTCTGGTTTAGCTATAACAATCTTAGTGACTAAAGTAGTCCTTCCTGAATTAATTCTGAGCATACTATAGAAAATTCAGAATTAATTACTTACTGGAAAATTCAAACTAATTACTTGTTTTCTATTATTCTGCAAAAATGGATATCCTCTCTATTGATTAATTATCTTAATGGAAGCAAGATTACCAGAGTACTGAAATACTACTTCTTTTGAATTTAACATCTTTAGTACACTATACAGATTATTCTCTATTTCCTCATTGTGATCAACATACAAGGAAAACATTCTTGTAATAGTCTGAAACTACAGTGTTTATAGTCAGTATTAAAACACAAAACCTTGCTTAGAGGCATAGGTGAATGAAGGATGGAGAACAGCGTAACAGAGGTCTGAGCCAACCTTATTAATACACTGCAGCGAGTAATACATGCTCCACATCATAAGATTAGTGGAAGCCTTGTGGTTGTGCAGCCCTGACATCTCAGGACTGTGCATCCCTGGATGCACTTCTTGCAGATTTCGGTGGGGCTTCAGATATCACATGCTAGTGTTTTACTAAGAAGAGATACATCTCCCAATGCACAGATGGTATTAAAAATGCATTAATATTTTAAGTAATGCGCTGGTACTAAAACCAAAGAAGTACAAAGAAAATCTCTGAAAACAGTTTTATTGCTTTCTTTTCTTAGTGCTTTTATTTTGTGGGAAACATATATTCCAAAATAATTATAAAAAAGACAAAGTTTCAGAACTGCTATGAAATATGCTGGAAATAAAGCAAAGCAAATATATGAGAAACCTGAATATTCTGAAAAGAAATACTCTGAAACAACTGCAGATAATGCTTGTAGGTGAAAACACTGTGTATGCATTTGCCAAGGGAATGTATTGAAAGTGGTAATCTCACAAAATCCATTTTCAATAATCTGTTTATTTTATATTTTACTTTCCTTCTGTTTCTTCATGGTTTTGGTTTTATTTTTGTTTCTGTTTTTTGTTTTTTGCACAGAATGCTGTGGGACAGTAAATTAAGGTTTTTGCTGCTATACATTATGTATTTTGTGTATTACAGTCATTATGTTTCCATGTTAATAGCTTACCTATAAAAATTCTATTACTTTTAAAACAAATAGAATAAAACATTAGGTAATAGTGGTGTATTTCGTCAAACATACTTAATATGGTTATAGCAAGAACTTCTGCATTAAAACAAAAGCAACCCTGCTAGTACGGTTATTATACACAAGTATAATTTTAGGTGCAGGCATATGCAATTGCTTACAATTAAAGCCACTTTTACGATGAAGAGGTTGCAAAATCAGCATGCTTTACTGAAATAATGAGGTTTGTCAGAGGTTGCTGAAAGAGAAGCAGAGCTATGGCACATATTGGATAAGGTGTAGTACAAAATTTCATCATGACCATTTGTCTTGTTGCCCTGTTGCATCCCTTTAGAAGCAGCTAACCACAGAAGACATTAGTAAATAACTGTCTCTGCATCAACAGGAATGTAATTTTATAAAGGAAATAAGGTATCATTCCTTAAAGATCTTGCCTATGATTGTTCCTTTTCACAAAGCATGCCCTTTCTTGGTCCCTAAATAGTCAGAAAAAGGCTGGAGATGCATGGGTGCAGATCGTTTTCAAACTGGAGAGTGGAGAGAGTCTGCTTCTTGCATCTGGGTGATATAGCTGCAAGGAGACTAGGAGAAGAAGAAGGGACTGATCAGGCATTCAGCACTTGTTATCTGCCTCACTGGCATCTTTAGAGGCCTTATCTGAGCACACTGAAGTAATAGCAATTCCAAAGCTCTTCTGCTCACACTGTCATTGCATTGGTCATCTGCTATTAAGCTTTCCAGCACTTGTTATCTATTAGTGGATGGGGTGCTCATGAGACTTGGAAAGAGTATATTCTTGTCCTTATTCAGCTTAGCCTTAACCATTCAGTTTCTCAGCTCAAAATGAGAAACAAAATCCTAGAATTTAGTGTCTGAGCCTTTCAGCATTGCCTTCTCTATAAACTAAATATCAAATAGTCTGTTCCAGGTCAAAATTATTCCGAAAATCTCACGAATTATGCACTGGGTGTCTGTTTCTTGAATGCCTATAGAAATTTTACAACCTCATGTCAGATCTGCTATTGGAATAATCAAGAATTCGCACTCAGAAAGATTTATTTGTCCTTAGTGACTGGAGTACATTACCTTCAAGGTCACCAGTTCTCTCCTATCCAGTTCTGTAGAAGATGTTGAGTACTATTCTGATTTTGAAAGCGGACTAGAAATAGAGAAGTTAAAAAAACATGTCCAGGATATGATTACATTATTTACCGCAGAAATAGATTAGATTGAAGTTTTGATTTTTTTTTTATTCATGTAGTAAATTATTGAGTCTGCTTCATTCAGTCCTCAGAGACCAATAGACAAATTCTAGGATGTTCCAGACATTTTCACCACCACATAGGGTCCTCTTATAGGGTCCTCTTAATCGCTCTCAGATATCAACACCCGCTTCCCCAGGTGCACAAAACACCAAATCTACAAGCCATTGTTACATTTCAAGTACAGAGAAGTCTTCATGGAACCATTAGAGTCTAATTAGGAGTAAGAAATAAATGATGCAGAACTAGGGAATTCTCATGCATACTAACCCCTTAGAAAAATTACCAGGATGTCATAAAAAATAACTCCTAATTCTGAAGAAAAATAGATACAGTCATACAGAAGAAAACAATGATTTTCAGGAAGCACTTTTTTCTGGGTTTATTCAAAGAAAAGAAAGAATAAATGCATGTTAGATAACATGACAACAGCAACAAAGAAATGCCTCAGAGAGAAAAGAAATAACAGAAAAAAAATAGGTCAGTTAATAAACAAAGGTGCTGAAATTAATGCTGAATAAAAAATGGTCTGGATGCTGATATTTTTATTTTTCTTGAATAATTTGTCTTCAGCAGGAAAGGTAAAAGAGAAATGTTGATATGATTAGGAATACCATGAAGATTTATTACAATGAGGACTGGAGATATGAGCATAGGCAGCAATTGGGAAAGATTAGCATATAAGCATCAATCTGAAAAGAATCATGGACTGGACTTCTGAAGGTACCCACTATTTACAGTTCCTATTTGGATTCCTGGGCATTTAACAGTCTATGACCCTATCAAAGCAGTTATAACAATCTCAATGTTCAGCATATGTGTGTCACAAGGAGACCAACTGCCTCAGATCACTGAACTCCTCTGAAAGATGAACACTTCATGTGGGTGAAAAAATTGACTTAGTATTCTTTGAAAATCTGGCTTTTGGAGGATAAATTGAAGTCCACGAATTGTTAATTAATACTTTTGTCAAGTAAAACTAGAAAATGAAGAGACAGAAAAAAAAAAAACCACTTAAAATTTAAGATAACATTTCTTCAGATCCTTGATTCTCTCCTTTATGTAGTTCTCTCCTTTATAAAGTTTTGAAATACACTGGATTTTTTATAATAGGGATGACCAACATTATGTTGACAGTTAGCCTAATGTTCTTGAATGTCACTGAAAATTTAGGAGCAGAAGATTGAAAAGAGAGATGTAAATATATTCTACATACATATTCATTGATTGTCCTGGACTAAACATATACATGATAATTATTTCCCAAAAAATCATTAACATATTTCCACTCCCTTTTACGCATGCATTCTTCTGTCTTGGGGGTCTCTCTGGTGGTCCATAGTGATTAGGGACTGCAATGTTCCAGTTGATCTGGCTGAGCTGGCAAGACACTGGGCTGGTGAAATTCCAGTTTTCTTTCCTACACAGTAGGCATTGTGCAGTTCCATATGCCAGTGGTTTTGGTAGAACAAGCATTGTATTAGCCCATCAGGTGTAGACAATTTATCATCTGGTAAAATGCAAGATCTATCACTATTTCATTTTTCATTAATTCTCTTCGTGTGACATTCAGTCCTTCAGTATGTATAACCACCACGCAAGTCTGCATTCATATAACTGTACATATAAATAAACACTTTCAGTGCATCCTTTACTCCCACCTATGGACTATATACACCTATGCAAGCAAGTATGTTTGCAGCCTGAGAAAGGGTAACAGAATGCATCCCTCAGATGTTTGATGCTGGGTTTCAAACATTTACAATCACAAGTCTAAAAGTCTCTGTGAAATGGCTGAAGGACCATAATGAAATTGTTCTAGTGTTCAGGAAGAAAAGTCAGAGGCTTTATTAGTGCATGACACAGCTCTAACATGGCAGCACCATTTCCATTCTGTGTTTGCTGTTATCAAGCCAGATAAAAATATAGACATAACAAATGCTTAACTGCTTGAGCCTATTTATCTAAATACAGCCTGGTACCTCTGGAGGGCTTGTATGAACAGACTTGAGACAAACTCTGCTATGTCCTCTACTACTGAGAACATTGACAAAGTAAACCAAACTGCCACTCAAAGAAAAAAAAAGAAGGGCTTATTCTATTAATTTCCAAATCTCTCATTATCAGGGGACAAAGGCAAATTGGAAAGAATTCACTGAATAACTGAAATGGTTTTCAGAAGGATAGATAAAAACCAGTGACTGAAAGGTGATTAAATAACCTCAATAAAACTAAATATGTTTACAACTGCTTCATTGAACAAAAAAACCCCTAGTGTATTATTATAATATTATGATGGTTTTATACCATTAACAGAAAAATAAATAATATTACTCCATAGTAATAGAGAGTGTGTCTTAAAGAAATAGGCTAAAATTAAGGGAAGTAAAAAAAATTAGAACAATATCAAGGAAATCTTTTGTATCAATAGGGTATATTAAGCAGTGGAAACCTTCATAATGATAAAACTTCCACTGTTTGCTAAGACTACGTAGATTAAAAAAAAAAAAGAATGGAACATAATAAATTTATCTGAGGTTCAGTTCTATCACACTTAGTCATATTTCTGGTTTAGCATCAGGCAGATGGACTGCATGACTGTAAGAAATTTCAGATGCTTAAATAATTGCCATTTTGACATGTATTATACAACTATCTAATACTGTGTGGTATATATATACTTGTATATATTAACTACCAATAATGGATAATAATATGCATTTATTACATAAACTTGAAGGTCTTTTCTGATATTTTTCTGATATTTTTCACTTTCAGAGAATCACAGAATGATTGAAATTGCAAGGGACCCCTGATGGTCACCACCGGGTCAAATCTTCTTTTTCAAGCAGACCCACCAGTAGCTGCTTGCCCAGGACCAGACAGCTTTTGAATATAACAAAGGATTGAGTGCTCCCTAACATGTAGATGGAGCCTTCTGTGTTTCTGGCTGTGCCCATTGCCTCCGGTCCTGTCACTTGACACAACTGAGGAGAGACTTCCTCTGTCTTCTTTGCAGCCTCCCTCCAGGAATTTAAATATATTAATGACATGCCTGGAGCCTTCTTTTCTCAAGGTTAAACAGTCCTAGCTCTCTCAGCCTTTCCTCACAGGAGAGATGCTACAGACTGTTAATGTTTGTGGCCCTTTGCTGGACTCTTTCCAGTATGCCCTTGTTTACATATATCCTTTTTTCAGACGTGGTTTGCTCCCCCAAGTGTCCATGAAAGAGCTGATCTCCACATGTGAGGATGATTACAGAAAACACATAACTGCTAGGTGAACAGACCTTTTGCAATCAGGGTCTCAACTGACTGGCAAAAGAATAAGACTCATCTATTTTACTTCATATCACGTGTCCTGACTTGGTTTTGGTACGGTGTTTTGCTGTTGTCCATTCCCCCCTACCCCTTATCTCTCCCAACCCAGTGTGTACCACGCAGAAAAAAAAATATACTCGTTATTTGTAAAAATTACATCTGTAAAGCTAATTAATATAATGATTTGTTTAATGATTGAATGGGGTTTTTTTTGGTTTTATTTTTGATTTTTTTTTTTAATTTAGGGAGGTAGTTCAACAAGGAGGAGAGGAAATGGATAAATCTGTGGTTTTGTCAGATCACCCGTGGAAAAAAAGTCTATTCTTCATTGTTCTTGAAGGATATTTTGGTTTTGCCCAGTGCAGTCTCAGCTTTTAATTTAATTTGGCAGTACATGATCACTTTACATCTCTGTTTGTTCTCGTGATTGATGCTGTCACATGCTCCCTACAATGTTCTTATCTCAGCCATGAAGCAAACATGGCTAACATTTTTCTTTTTCTATTTGCTTTTAATTACAGAGGGTGAAAACACTGAATATTAATAACAACATGATGCCTTTATAGATAAATTAAATACTTCTTAGGTAAATGTTACAGGAAACAAAAACAACAAAAAAAAAATCACTGCAAATTTGTTTGTTTATAAGGCACAATGAGAAATCTTGCAGTTTAATTTGTCTTTGTAATTTTGAGCAGTGTGCGTTTTCAATACTGAAATTGCATGGATCTGCAATATAAAGTCAAACAGCATCACTATATTTGAAGGCCAGTGGAGGCAAAATGAGGGATTAATTCTTTTTGTTTGATTGATTATTATCAGAAAATAAGTTTTGAACAGACATACTGCATAACTGCAACAGACAATGTACCTGCTCACCAAGCTTTTAAAAGCTACTACTTCATTCCTGTAAAATAACTGGGGTCCTAGATATCAAAACCTATTTTCTCTAATGCAGAAAATACTAAATAAAAAAGATAGGCTTGACTTCTTTATTAGTACAACTTTTTATTCTTAAGTTATACATTTTTTGTCACTTTGCTTTGTATTATTTTTGCTAACCTATCACTGTTATTACTGAATGATGCTTTGAGACATATACCTTCTCTTACCACTAGATGGAACTGAAAAACCTTGTAATTCACTTTTTTTCCTGTTACACGGATCCATACCAATTTCTTCATGATAAAAGCTTGGAAATAGTCCAGAACTTACTAAGTTAGAGAAGGTTTACTGAAGCACAGTAACTGCTACTTGGTGTAGTTACTACCAAGTAGTACCTTTGGTAGTACTACCTTTGCTGCTTGAAACTCTAACTGCCGAAAGAGGAAGATCTTTAAAATATCAAATTAATGTTGTGCCTTCATAGCAATGAAAATGAAAAAAAAAAAAAAAAAAAAAAAAAAAAAAAAAAAAACAACACACAAAACACAACCAAAAGAAACAAATAAAACTCTAAACAGAAAGACACGAACCAATATAGCGTTCCAAACTGTAATAACTCAAACTAAAAGCCAATATTGATGGATTTTTCAGGAGATACTTTGGAGACAAACCAGGGCAGAAATTTTCATTATATCTGACCTGTAGCTGTAGAAACACAAAGCAAAATAATTTTTAATTATTTTTTTTTAATTCTGTGTGCGAGGTATTGGGATATTGGTTTTGCCTATCCTACAGAAACAAACAGAAGGGACTGGAAGACAGTCTGCTGCTAGAATGTCATGACCTCGTTGCTGTTACTGAAACTTGACAAGATGAATCCCATGATTGGAGTGTGGTTATCAATGGCTACATCCTGTTGAGATGAGACGGGAAAGGAAGGAGATGAGGGGTTGCCCTCTACATTAAGATGGGGATTAACTCTGAAGAGCTGTCTATGAAGAACAGCTATGAGCAGGTAGAAAGCCTTTGGGTAAAAATCAGAGACTGAGGCAAAAAAGGGAACTTTGTGGCTGCAGAATGGGGGATAATTTCATAAGGCAGGTGATAGACAGCCCTATGAGAGAGAATGCAATACTAGATTTGATGGTCACCAACCTAAGAGAGCTAATTGGCAATGTCAGGACTGGAGCTGCAATGTCAGCCTGGGCTGCAGTAACCATGGATTGCTGGAGCTCACATTCTTGAGAAATATAGGTCAGAAAAGAAGCAAAGTCAGGCTCTTGAACTTTAGGAAGACAGACTTCCAGTTAATCAGGGAGATTGTCAGTGGGATCCCCTGGGAGACTTTCCTCATGTATTACACTAAACAAAGTTTACAGTTGAGGGGTTTTTTTGCTTTCTCTTTATCTCTTTTGTTACCTTTTTTTCTTATTCAATTTCTTGACCTTTTCTGTGTTCTTTCTTTGACATACCAGTTCCTTTAATTCTCTCTGACACTTCTTTCCTTTTTACAACCTCCACCTAGATCTCCTGTCTCCTAGAAATATATCATAT
The DNA here is from genome assembly GCA_013397155.1 of Irena cyanogastra. Lineage (NCBI taxonomy): Eukaryota > Metazoa > Chordata > Aves > Passeriformes > Irenidae > Irena > Irena cyanogastra. The sequence goes on from VWZV01015509.1 coordinate 44,140, forward strand.
CCTTGTTTTTGTCATCAACATATAACTAGAAGGGCAAAACACTGAGATGATTAGTATTACAAAAAGGAAACTCTGACATATGATCAAGTCCTACCCAGAAAAAATAGCATTTTTTTTTCAAACGAGCATCAACCTCATTTGTATCTTCTTAGTAAACTAGGTTGAATGTTAAAGTAAACTTGGGTAGAATATTGTTTACTAAGGAATTCTGAGGAGGAGAGGTAATATTTAATGGGGAAATAATAGCTTATATAAATAATAGCTTTCCTAAAACACTTACAGCAAGATTTCTTTGACTGTATACATTTAAGCTATTAACTGCACAAAGAAGCTACCTGTTTCTTTTATTTTTTATAAAGCAGCCTGCATGCTGCCTGCCTTCTGCAGCATCAGATGACAGTCTGCTAAAGCCTATAAAAGAGCTGAAGACAGTTTGCATCCTCTGTGAAATCCCTGAAAAAGATTAAGAGAAAGCAACTTCTTGTGGTTTCATAAAAGAAGGCAGGAAAAAATTGTGCTATGAGAAAGTGTGTGTTCTTGGCTTAGTTCATGAGTGCCCCATAGAGTTGGGAAGAGGCAAGAGAGCTCATTATTAGAGTTATGAGGCTTTCTTTCCTTTTTCTTTAGCATGAGCTCCCAAAAGAGCCCTTGGTACTAGAAAATAGCTGTTTAAAATAAGTGCCTGTGCCAAAAGTGAATATGTGAATTGCTCTATAGGGTTAAGTTACCATAGAACAACTCTTGTTTTCTGCCACAATGGGCGCTGCTCTATCGAAGTGTCTCTAGTAGGAATTACACTGATTTTCTGTACTATCTCATACTTCAGTACCTTGAGATGCATCCAATTTTAGTACCTTAAAATACATTCACGTCATGTCCCAGAGGTTCCTGCTCTCTCTTTATATCATCTAATCTTCTCACTTCATATTCTATAATACTATTATATTATTATGACTAAGTGTCAAACTTCTCAGGAAATTAGACATACAACAGTAATTAACTGTACAATTTACTACTATGGTTGTACTACTATGTAATTTAAATACTAGATAAATCCTTGTGTAAACTAGGAATCTTGATAGACTTTGGCCTTGATAGTGGGTTTTTACCAGCTGAGGCTAGGACAAAAACCAAAGTACATTCCATTTCTTGACAAGAATTTTATTGAAATTGCAATGTTTTAAGTATATTTCCCAAGTGAAAAGCTTAAACATTGCATGTGATTATGTATTATTTTCAACATTGTTTGTTTAACAATATTGCAGTTCATACTCTGAGAACAAACAAACAGACAAGAATGCTGAAGCATATACCTGACTCTGAATACATATTGATATTGCTCTTTACTTATTCATCACTGTTGTTTCAGTAGCTTGGGTATTGAACTAGGTTATTGTTAGAAACTGAATAGGAAATTTTCTAAACCCTTCCTCAGGAATGATAAACATTTTATGTTGTATTTCCCATCACTTTCCTTTTTTTTTTTCTATCTAGGTTTTATATGTTGGTGGCTGTTATTCTAGTTGAAATAGTACTTCTAAAAAGTACTTAGGCCACTTTTCACAAGAATGCTTAAGTTACAAGTAAGTTAGCAAAAGAGTTTATATCAGAAAAATTTTTACTGGAAGATCAATGCACTGATATATTGTCATAGACAATGTTATTTATATACAGCAATTTTGCCTGATGTACTCAGCTTAGAGATGATGTACTAGAACTAAAGAGTGACCAACCTTTGCTCCATAACTATTTGTCAGATGCACACTGTGCTGAGTGGCTTCACAAAAGCTCTTAAAGCAATTAAAGATCAACAGAAAGCTTTGCCCTGATTCCTCTCTGCAAGTCTTGGTTTGTTCTTTGCACTCACAGTGCAAAAAAGGTGATGGAAGCTCTGATTCTGTGAAAGACAGACTCACAGCTGAGAATAATACAGGAGCTGGAAATCAGCTTTTGATTTACTCTTTGATTTCCTTGAATAATTCAAAAGTCATCTATTGATATGTTTTTTAATTATTGCCAATTTTCAGAACTTCTAGTCTGAAATGTACCTCTTATTCCTACACAGTTTGAATCTGAACCTTTTACTTTCAAAGTCAATGGAAATTTCAGATTTGACATTGATTAAGGCTCAAGAGAATATTTTAAGATTCATTTAAGCATTTATAAAGAAACACAGTTCTTTTACGGATAAAGAAAGAACAACTTACAAAATCAAATGAATAATTTAATGGTTTTAACTCTCTGATATCTATGAAGTATCTGATGATGGAAACCACAGTTGTCTCTGATCTCTTCTCTAATCACCAAACTAATCTCTCTAAATGGAGCTTAACTCCTTTTACACAGAAACCAAAGATTAAAGAAAAAAACCCACCAAAACCAAAATCAGTTACAAAAGAAAAAAAAAAAAAAACTTCACTGGCATCTTAATGAAGTCAAACATACAATTGATTAATCAGAACCAGGGAAGTTATGCTAAGAAAAACGTACCCATGGTACTATCTACCTATTGGAAAATGAAGTCAAACACTATTTCCTGAACAAGAATATTCTGGTTTTTTTCATATCATGTGGCACAGAACTCCATCAGACTCCTGAGTTGCATTAGCAGTGTTGGCAGCAAGCCAAGGGAGCTGGTCTTGCACCTGTGCTAAGCGCTAGAACTGGGTCTGGAGCCCCAGTTCTGAGCTCTTCAGTTCAGGACAAACAGGGCATACTGGGGATAGCCTAGAGCAGGTCTACAGAGATGATTCAGAAACGGGAACATCTGACATACAGAAAAAGGTTCAGAGAGTTGGGACTGGCAGCTGGAGAGTCCCGCTCCCAGAGAAGAGGACCGTCTCACAGGGAACTTGTCAATGTGGATAAATACCTGATGGGAAGGAGCGAATGAAGAAGATGGAACCAAATACTTCTCAGTTTGTGCCCACTGACAGAACATGAGTCAGTGGGCACGAGTGAACGAGTTTAAATTCCATCTAAACACAAGAATACAGGGGCTTTTTTTTTTTTTTAACTGTGAGGGTGATCAAACACTTGCACAGGTTGCACAGAGAGGCTGTGGAGTTCTGCAACCTTGGAGGTGTCACAAACCTGAGCAAATATGACCCTTGAAAACCTGTTCCAGCTGACCCTGCTTTGTACAGGAGCAGGCTTGACTAGACAAACTCCAGGGGTCCTAATGATTCTGAATCCTAATGCTCCTGTGAATTTAAAATCAGGTATAAACAATAGATATTTCTGCTTTATTTTAACCCTTGATCACCACAGTGAGACCTTGTATGTATGTAAGAACAAAAAGTTAATGAGAACTTGTCCTTTCTATATTTAAAACTAACAAGAATTATTAGGCTGTTAACATTTTTGATTTAGCTTAATTACAGCAATTAAGAGATTACCTGCACTGAAGCACTTATCTGCAGTAGATCTAGCCTAGAGGTGAGAATCAAAGGGAGAGGAAAAGGGAAATAGTTCATTTATTCTCAGTTCAAGTTGACACCGGACTTCAAGGCATATTTGTCACCTTTCCACTGTTTTTAAAGCAAGTTTGTGAGTGACTGAACTCGGTAGAAGAGAAAAATGCAATTTAAGGTCTCTTGGAACTTTCAGTCTATTTATGACTTTTTTACTAACACTGGGGAGGAAGAAAAATCTGTGACTTTCCTGCATCAGTCCTTGAATTTTGTTCAGTGTTACCACATTTGTATGTCCTAAAACGATGAAGTTCTAACCAATGGAGAAAGTGATAGTGCTATCACAGAAATATGATTTTCTGATATAAACTCATTTGCTAACTTGCCTACCATAATCATTCCATTAGACCATTTTCACCGAACAAGTTTAGGCCACTTAAGCTTAGGGTATGTGCTTGCCAAAAATGATAAGTACTTTTTGAAGTATGACTTCAATTACTAAAATGACAGCCACCAAATAAAAGCTGGAATGGAATAAAATCAACCAAACAAAAAAAGGATAGGAAATATAACATGAAATGGTTTGCTTTTCTGAGGTAGGGCTTAGAATATTTTCTAGTCAGCTTCTAAAAATTAGCTTGACACCTAAGCTACTGAAATAACAGTGATTAATAAGGAAAGAGCAATATTAGTGTGTCGTCAGATCTGCATATTTACTTCAGTTCTGTGTTCTTGTCCGTTTGTTGGTTTTCAAAGTATGAACAGCATCATATGTATTCCAACCCATATGTGGATGGGATTTTTTGCTTTATTTAAAGACTGAAGTCTTTAACGACTGCTGGAAAACAAAATAGGTTACCAATTCTTTCAAAGCAACTTAAAATTTCAAGGTTTTCCCACATCAAAATTCTGCTCTAATTTGCCACATATTGCTCTTATTGCATCGTCCATTTGCATTACCTCTTAAAACCTCTATTTTATCTGCTCTTAAATATCTTAGGGGCCTAAAAAGTTTTAAATCAGGTGTGGTATTCCACCCTTAAGAGGAAGAGAGCATGGAAGTTTCACAGATGCTCATGGTCAAAAGGAACAAGAAGTCAGAGGGTCCACAAAAGCTTATAAGGCTTTTTTAATAAATAATACACTTTGCATGGAAATTCATATGTTAGTCCCTCATCTCCTCACATAAGCACACAACAGGGGGAGGGTGAAAGGGAAGAGAGAGAGGGAGATGGAGTAAAGATAGGGAGAAAATAAAGGAAGAAAGGAAGAAAAAGAAATCACTAATCCTGGCACCAACATTGAACCACCTGATGGGATGTCTGGGGTCCTCGCACACACATGCCTCCAGGCTTCATGAGGGTACCTTTTTAAAGATGAGTTTTCCCTGCCCTGGAGATAAGTTTCTCATTTTCTGTGTAAATTTGTTACTGTTCTTGTAGACCTATCTGGAAATGGGTTGGAGACTTTTGTGATTCTCTGGTGATCTTGACCCCACACACAGTTCATGTCTATTTCTCAACCTCATTGCTCTGCTTGCTTAGTATTGTGTTGGCCTTATCTTCAGGAGGCAGAACAGGATTCTTGGTCCCAGTAATATGCTGCTTACCTCTCTATGGCCTCCAGTCACATCCCAACCCTTTGCCCCCTGAGTTACCTGTTATTCTTGCCTCAATCCACAAAAAATAATAATTCCCTTAAGTCCCAAACCTCATATCACTAATGGGAAGTGCTGTAAGCATGTTTCTAATCATTCGTCCGTACACGCAATAGACCGTGGTCATTCTGTAGTCATAGAGACAGGTACCATACCTCCTGTGAATGGATATACAAACAATACTAGTGAATAGAATGCCTGAAATATGCCCTAGTGAGGACACATGCAATATTTCATCACCAAGGGGTATTTTGAGCTTCAAATGGGAAAGTGTGTTAGTGTTAGACCTAAAGATGAGGTGTGGAAACGATGACTCTGTGGGAACTAAGATGGAATGTAGAGTAGGGAATATACATGCTGCCTAGTTCAGATAGATATTTCTGAGTTTCATCATGCCTTACTGACTAGATTGGGCAGCGAAATCTATGGTTTCAGGGTTTTTTCCTCTCAATTTAGAGGAAAATACTGGTAATAATACCTGTGTAGTCTCTTGGGGGAATACATTCTAATCACAGATCAGTATAGTATTTAAATACAAACAGCTATTTTGCTAATGTACAGAAGTAAAGACAGCTGCTCAGATGTTTGAAATAGGAAAAAATATATATATATATCTATGTGTGTGTGTGTTTGTGTCTGTGTTTCTTTAAGCAATAAGTGATCCATCTGTCTTAGATTGCTCTCTAATGCATTTCTTGCTAAAATCTACTTCTTTGGTATTATGCTACTTGCTCATGAACCAGTTCTGAGTTCCACTTCAGAGGGAGCTATAAGCTCTCACACTGAAATAGTGGCATGTCTATGCTGTAGTTTATGCCTCAACATTCAGTGAATCACATATACTGTGCATATGTAAACATGAATTTCCAGTGCAAATTAGCTGCAGGGCCTTGAACACTGAAAAAGTGATTGAAGAACAAGAGAATTTTCAGCACCAGAGTTTTACTTTTCAGTCTCCAATATCAAAGCCATAGCAATGGCACGACTCATAATCCAAGGATACTTGTTTTGAGAGCCTGAATTTCACCTGATATATTAAATGGATCCTGTGAAAATTTCCACAAGGTTCATTGACATCACACTTCTGCTGGGTGGAGAATTTTATTATTTTCTTCTGGGCAAACCTAGTACCTCTGTTTCTTTAATCATTAGAGGAATGGACTGATGGGAGGAATAGATTGTGGATGTTCTGGGATTATAGACAAATAATCTAATGACACTTTACAAGGATGCTTCAATCTTGCAGGACAAGAATTTAACACTCATGTAAGGAAGGCAGACACAGTCAAATGTGTGGTGTGTGTCAGCACGCATTTAGATCTTCCTGTAATGCAGTAAGAAACACGCCTGTCATTTACAGTATTTAAAGGGAAAACACAACACACACAATATTCTATATTAATGATTATGAAAATAGGAAGCAAAACTATGTCATAACACAGACTTCAAACCCACTCACCCCCCCTCCCTTTATTGCACTTAGACTGTAAGAGTATAAAAGCCCAGGAGTTTCTTTGTTTGGCATCCCTTCCTGGAGACCAGCTCAAGCTGATATTTTGTTATTTTTTATCTAATAATCAAATTATTTAAAGGATCTGGTCATCTTAGACTCTGCTATGAGAAACCTGGGGTCAAGTTGTTAAGGAAACTTGGTCTGACCGTGTGAGTATGGGCTGTGTGGTGGCAGAAGGGTTTCAGTCCCAGCTCATGTGGTGCAAAAGTGACTGCCAGAATGGCTCCATGATGGTCAGACAGGGAAGTTTCCTTAATAAAGATGATTATTGTATGACAGGTTTTATGAGCTTGATTGGTTTTTTTAAGTCTTTTCAGTTTTTTTCTCTTCAGCATTAATTTAAAATTTTTTCATAAAATAAAAGGACCAGAAAAACACGAAGAAGCACAGAATCAATGAGTTGAAAGGACTTCTGAAGTCTGCCTAGTCTAACCTGCTCCTAACAAAGCAGACAGTCAGAACAGATTTTTGTGGGCCATATCTGGACAGATTTGGAACATCTCGAAGGTTGAAGACTCCACAGCCTCTCTGTGAAACCTGTGCAAGTGTTTGATCACCCTTCCAGAAAAAAAAAAAAAAAAAAACAAAACAACCAAAAACCAAAAAAACAACAACAAAAAACCCAAACCCAAGCAAATGAACAAAAAAACTCACAGAGAAACCCCACGAAAAACCCAGAAGGGAATGCAGCCAAGGAAGCTGATGGACTTCTGTGTCATGAGATTCCATCACAGTCATTTGACACCCAGTCTATACTGTTGCATTGGGTTATTCCTCCCCAGGTGCTTGGGTTCTATGTATTAATTAAATTTTTAAAAATTGCCTAATTTGGATTGAAAGGTGGCAACTAATTATTTAGGCTTAAAATTTCTAAATGTTATTTGATTGCTAACATTAAAAAAATATATATGCTGTATCATTAAAGACGCAGAATTAAATATGAAAGAGAAAGAAGTATTTTTGCCAGAAAGATAAAAATCAGTTCTTATACAAATCAGAGATACCCTGAAACTTTAAGGATTAAGATGTGATCTAATTTTGTTATTTTAATAGCCACTTGTGTTAGGTTTGTGTGGCTAGGTTCTGGAAGTAAGGGGGCTATAGGTGTGTCTCTGTAAAGCTGCCAGAAGTTTCATATAGATCCAACAAGGACGATGTCGGCTGGCTCTAGGATGGACCTGCCACTGGCCAAGGCTGAGGACATCAGAAATAGTGACAGTGACTCTGTGAAAACATATTTAGCAAGAGGGGGAAAAATATGAAGCTTTTGCACAGAAGTAATTGCAGCCACAAAAGAGAAGAGTGAGAAGATATTAGAGAAAAAATTGTGCAAACCCCAAGGTCAGCAGAGAAGGAGGGTGCTTTTAGGCTTTGTTTTACTTGTTATTGTCCTGTTCTGATTTTGGCTGGTTAAATTTCCCCATCTCAAATCTGTTTTACCCGTGACAGTAACTGCTGAGTGAGCTCTCCCTGCACTTACCTCATGAGCCTTTTATTATATTTTCTCTCCCTGTCCAGTTGAGGAGGGGAATGAAAGTGCAGCTTTGGTCAACACTTAGCATCCAGCCATGATCAAAGCACCACACCATTTTATTAATTTAATTTAATTTAATAAATAAAATCAGGAAAAAATCCCAGTTTTACAATCAGCATTATTTTCTTGTAATTAAAAAGTCATTGTGTATTGACAAAAGTTTGAGAGTTTTATTTCCTTAAGTGAAGGACTCCAGGTTTAATGATTCTTTTATTATCTGTCTTATGATTTTGATATGTCTGGCATGTTTGTGTGGTTTTCAGACACAGTAAGTCATTACAAAACATTTGCATATGCTATTCTTATCTTTGATTTTTGATGATCACTAATATAATCCTAGAATTTTCAGAAATTGTGATTTATTTTATGAAAAAACTGAGCATTAGTTCTACATAGTATCTGATGTTTTATAATTGGAAACAACAAAAGTTATTGAAATACAAGTATAAGGATTTTATTTTATTTTATTTTATTTTATTTGACAGCAGAAACATATTTCCCCCACCAACTGCCTTTTATTTAAATGCATTTTGTATGACACTTTTGAAAAGTACTCTGCATTTGGCTGTCTAGTTGAAGCTGAAATGACATAATTTCATTTCATTTTCACTGTACTGTATGTGACATTTTTTCACCAGAAATGCATCACCCTTGAAAACAAGGTAAGAATACTGAAAAAAAAAAATCACCTTCACACAAGGCTTCTTTCTTATAAAAGAAAGGAAAATAATTTTTACCTACATAAACCTGAGTTCTGTGTGTCTAGAAATAAGTATCTTTTGTATGCAACCTCAACGTATAACACTTTCAAAGTATGAAATTGCAACCAGATAGGCAAAGCTTAGATTATTCTCTTCTTTCAGCAGAAACTTTTTTCTGCAATATGTAAGGCTTCTATGCTCTCCTTGAAAATTTTGGGGGTTCAGAAACTGCAAACATTTCTAGAAAGAAAAGAACTCTAAAAAGAGATGGGAAGAAGGGAAAAGAAGGCACTTAGACTATCGTCTGTAAAGACTGTAAAGACTCAGTGCCCGTCTCTATCTAAATATCTGCTCTGTTTGCTTATTTTTCTTTCTTTTTTTCTGATATTAAAAGGGACTGGTTACAATAAAGTTAAAAAACCAAAATCCCTTGCCACCAGAAACTACAGCCTCTTTCATATTCTCTTTCCTATAAACCTGACATTTTTACTACATTAAAATGTTACCTTCCCTCTTCTGGTTCAGTTTGTCAGGGCATAATTAGCCAGGTGCAAAGAGACCTTGCCAGCAGAACCTAAGGATATAACAATTATTAGCTGCCTACCATGCACAAACGACTGATCATTCTTGTGCCCAAAGGTACCTAAAGATCATTCCTGGCCATGCAGACATCAGTTGCTGAAACGATTCCTACTGCTGTTGAGTTGCCATCATCCCCTATAGAGATATCTATGGTGATATTTATGGCATAGGCCTGGAGATGCAGCAATCACACAGCTAGACCCCAGCTAGCCACCCCTGCTCTGTTTTGGTTTTCCAACAGGATTATACATTTTTCCACATGGATGCTTCTGTCTGAAATCCATGGGCTAATAACTGTCTGTCTCTCTCAACTCTCCTAACCTTATCCATAACTTCACCTTTCTTATCCTTCTGCATTCTTTCCCATAGCTTTCTCTCACAGGTTTGCAGTTTTTTATATAAATTGGAACAAAAGTCATTCTGCAGGGCTGCATCTGCACGGGTCCTTAAACCCCCTGCTGCACCCAGAACACTGAGCCTCAGAGGCAGCAGACTTACAGCAGAGCTTGTAGAGACAGAGGGTGTTGATGTGATGGCCAGAGCACAGAAAGCATCCACTCCAGTATATGTACCTATGCACGTGTGTTTGCATATATGTAGATATGTAGATACATTGGTATTTCCCTGGGAAGGACCAAATGCGCTCTGACTCAGATAGACAAGTTTTCCTATTTCCTGGGCAAATACCAATGGTGATAGCGCCAAGCTCCCATCCTACAAAGGCTTCGGGACTGCAGGTATGTACTAGACTTTGTCACAGTACCTCTACTAGATTGTGTATCACTGCTCTGAGGGGCACTGCCTCCAGCTAAATCTAGGGAAATCTAAGGTGAAGGAAACTGTGTGTAAAAATTTAGCAGAGCAATGTCCTTATTTTTCATTCCTATCAACTGCTGTCACATATCCAAGACCTCCAAAAAAAATTATACCTAGACAGCAGCGACCAAAATTAGATACCAGAATATGATAGGATCCTCTAGAGGATGATTCAGAACATCTGCCTAAATTAGGACTTAGTAAATACAAATGCAGTATTTAAATAATTTTATCGCTTTGAATGGAAGTTCTTCTGATTGTGATGCATAAAAGACTTGAGCTGCCTACCACCTTTCAACTTCAGATGTTCAGATTCTTATTCAGGTTAGATCATAAATTTTGCTCTTTTATTACCTTATCTTAGTCTGAGATTTAACAACTGCAGTAAGCATTTGTAATTACCTTTCTTGGATTTGGTGAGGGAGGAAGAACAATAAAATGGAAGAGGATTTTGTACACATCAGCTGCAGTTATGTAGGTTATACAAGTAAATCTGCCATGTGGTATATTAATCCTACTGAAGATATATTAGTAATTATGTAACTTGTCTCCATTTTTCTCTCATATGTCTTTTGAGTTACTCTCTTTTCCTTAACACTAGAAATGACAAGTGAATCTTGCACTGTATCAATAACTTTGGCACTGTTTTCCTTCACAATCACCACATCCATGTATGAGAAGATAATAAACAGAAGCACATAATCTTAAAAGTTTAAAAAGTTTCCTGACTCATGAAAATCCATATTTGTTTCAGCATCATTTCTTCCTCTTTAGAGATGTTTTTCCTTGTAGATGTAAAGTGTGTTTCCTTTCAAGTAACACAAGAAATACGAGGCAAAATATGGCTATTATGAATGGAAAAGGTATATTTTTGAATATAAATGAGGCAATTTGTTGTCTTCTAATCACAAGCCCTTGTGTAAGAACTAAAATCCTGTATTACACTGATGATGGACTTTTATTTGTGAAGCTCTGTTCTGATGGATCTAAATTTCTGCCAATCATATATGTTATTAAGGGTCTATAGTGTATACATGGCAACATTTTCCCACCAGTACTAATACTGTTTTACACACTTCTTCTAGTGCTGCTTCAACTGACCACTTTAGTGAGCATCAGTATTGTTTGAATAAGCATTTTAAATATATATATGTGTGTATGTATTGAAAATTTTTGCTTGGAGCATGGCAATATTTTTTATTACTAAGAAATTTCCCAAGAGGACCAATGTTCTAAGACTGAAAATCACTCTTCACTTCCCTCAGCTTCCAGAAGATTAAGAAAAGGGGAAAAGGCGATTCACATAGCTTATAGGTTTCCTCTTCTTTTGACACTTCAGTTCATATTGTTGTTATACATACTGTATGTCTATTTATATGTACATATAGTGTATATTTTGATGCTGCAGTACATTCTTCACATCTGTATCTTCATATACCCTAAGGGATTTAAGGCTCTCTTTCACATTTCTAGTGATTTTCCCACCACACTAATTTTATCTATATGTTCACTAATCTCCTTTACTCCATTTTTATTGGGTACATGTTCTCTCATGTGATCCCTGCTCCTTCATAATATCCCTGTAAGGCATAAATAACATCAGACATTAACAAGCGTTTTTCAGTAGTTCATCCAAGTTTTCTAATTTCTTCTATCCTAATATGCCCTCAAGTTGTTGGCGGTTTTATGAATTACTATTTGTAAACTTTGAATTTTTAATTCCTAGTTTTATTTCATATTGATGGATAAATGAAGACAAGAAATATAGGCTTTTCTACTTTTTCTTGTGGTTTTGGGGTTTTTTGGCAATAGGACAAGTACGTCACAAGTAACAAGACAAAGAGTCCATAGTATTACCTTTTAAGAAGAACCACAAGGTGTAAAAATATGGTAGATGTATTTCATAAGCAGTATTGTTTCTGGTTTCTGAATTTTCACAACAATTTTGTGTTTTCCTGTAGTGGAACACTGTCTAGGAGATCAAATATAAACTTTGGAGTTCTAAAAATTTTATTTATAAAGTCCTTCTCTGAAAAAATATGCAAAGATTATAGTATCTCAAGTAGGCACAAAGCATATTTGCAAAGTAAAAAGTCTTCCAAAAACATGTAATAGAAATAGTCGAGAATTTTCAGAACTAAGAAACCCTGCAACTGATTCATAATTGGAGGGTTTCACTGAACTTAGCATGACATTGTTTTCAATTTCATCCCAAATTTGTTGCTACTTCATTTCAATACATTCAAGTGGAATGTTTGCTACATCTCTTAATAAACACATATCACTAGTACACATGTACAATCAGTTAGAAAACTTGTTGTCTGTGTAATATAATCCTGTTCTGTATTCATTGCATGAGTATTTATAATCAAAACTGGAACTGCCAAAAAGGATTTCACAGTACTGCAAAGGGCATCATGAATTATTTACAGTAAATCAAATTTTATAACCCTTCTCAATCTTTCATAAACTGTATCTTTGCATTTTATTTGATATTTTATCCAGAGACTTAAAGCCTCATAAGTCAAGGAAATCTCTTAAATTCCTGAGAGATTTGTAGGAGTATATGAAGAAAGAGTTCTTACGATACCTTCTGCATCTGATGTAGCTATAAGACTATTGATATCTGGTAAGCTTTCAATATTTTAGAGAAAAGGAGCAAGATTTTCTGAAATGCTCAACACCCTCAACATTCTTTTATTCATTTTATTAATGTATTAGGGCTACTGGAAGTTGTTTGGAACTGTTAAAAACTTTTCTCAAACTCAGTCTTTGACTTGGGCTTATCATCTTCAGTTTTGCAGAGAGCCAAATTTACGATAACTGTTCAAATGTATGAGAGTCAAAATGTAGGTCCTAGATGACAAATGAGAATGTGTCCTCAAAAGTGCTACTGGACACTGGAAGAAAGAGAAAAGTTCAAAGAGGAAATCCAAGAAGCAGATCCTTGATCATCATCTTTGCAAATAAGTGCCTAGAGAGGCTTATTAATGCAGTTACCTTTGGGGAACCAGTATGTGTCTGCATTGCAACTGCAGATGTAGTTCAGAGGTTAGTCTGTTGGGTTTGGCAGCCAAGGACATAACAAGGAAAATGCAGTCCCTGGAAGGAGAACTTATGTTTAAGAAAGCAGGAAATCATTTGTCTGAACTTAACTGTTCTCCTAGGACACATGTGGCTACTTCAACAACCATGGTTACAGGAACTGGTTCCCCACAGAATTAGTCATGGCACTCAGCCCATCAGTGTTGAAAGAGCATCTAGACAATGCTTTAGTCACACGCTTTCATGTTAGGTACTCCTAGGAGAAGCATGGATTTAGAATCAATTATCCTTATGGGGCCCTTTTACCTTGATATATTCCATGGTTCTATGACTAAAAATTACCTCTGAGTTATAAATATACTCAAAAACCCCCTGTACCTTTACACTATCATCAGGAAAAGGGAATATAAAGAAGCCATAGGAGAGCTTAGAGCCAAGTATTTTATTGACAGAGGACCATGAAGAAGCAATTGTTTTCTTCTATCTCTGACTGAGAGCTGTAAGAGACTATTTTCAAGATGTGCCCCACAAATGTTTACATCTTCATATCCCTACAGGTTCTTTGCTCAGAGCCAATTAAGCTTCCCACTTAACAAGGCACATCCTGGAGTTATTGTTTCTGTAATGATCCCCATGGTTTTCTGAAGAGAATTTAGTGCCAAAAATTACACGGTATTTTTTACTTTACCTTCCACCACATTTAAAACCTGCACTGTATGTTTTATTTGTCTAAATCTGTTTTCCCACACACATATAAGCATATTCCTTTAGAAAATACAAACCAATGTGAGATTAAAAAAAAATTCAATCATATTGTTTTTCTATATCTTATTTGCAGTTGATGAGACCTATAACCTCTTGATAGCTCCTGAAATTAATAATGCATGAGAAATGTCTTACATGTGACACACATGACAAAACATTCAGCAAAGCCAAATGCTCACATGTAAAGTTACTGAGAGTTTATGTAGCAATGAAAATCAGATTAGGTTTGTACTAACACTTTCAATATTTAGTTATAAACAGAGTCAATTTTATGTAATTTTCTGTGAATGCTTGCTTTTCAGTTCTTGCTGAATGTTTAATTTTACTCTTTCATTTTTTGAGCAGCATTTGAAGATGACAATCTTACATACGTAATCTTTCAATATAAGATTATGAAATAATATGAGGCAATTCTAAATTATTTAAAAAAAATATTATTAAACTTACAGATATTGGATAATAAAATGACCTAACTACTGATACAGAAACATTTACTCTTCTGGTAATACACTTATTGGGTTAATTGTGTTCCTTCTGAAATTAATTGTTATTTTTGCAGAGATCGCAGCAAAAGACTGTGAGCCTTTACTCAAAAATTGTTGGAATTTACTTAAATGCTTATCATCTCAAAGATCACCTAAGAACATGATATATATTATTTTTAATTAATAACTTTGCATTCTCATTTTCCTGGAAAATATACAGGAGAAAGGATTCCAGGGCAAATTACAGCATATGACATTGTCAAAATCTCTCACACCCACCTCA
>VWZV01015509.1:59962-94549 GCA_013397155.1 Irena cyanogastra
TTTCTTTCTTTCTTTCTTTCTTTCTTTCTTTTCTTTCTTTCTTTCTTTTCTTTATTTTTCTCCTATACGTTTTCTTAAGTAATATTTTTATTCTTTCACATTGCTATATTGATCTAGATAATAATAATCAAATGCCCACATACCTGCCTTCTGGGGCAGGTCATAACAAGGTGCCCCAAAAACTGAACACACAGGACTTGAGGTGTGGCCTCACCAGTGCTGAATATAGGGGGACAAATACTGCTCTGGTCCTGCTGGCCATGCTATTACTGACGCAAGCCAGTATGCCATTGGCCTCCTTGGGCACTTGGGCACATGCTGGGTCATGTTCAGCCAGTTGTCAGCCAGCACTCCCTGGTTCTTTTCCAGCCATTCTTTCCCCAGCCTGCCGCACTGCACGTGATTGTTGTGACCCAAGTGCAGGACTCAGCACTTTGCCATGTGGAACCTCATATATCTGAGCTCCATATCCAGCCTCTCCAGATCCTTCTGCAGGTTTTTCCTACCCTTAAGAAGACCAAAACTCCCTTCCAACTTAGCGTTGTTTGCAAACTTACTGAAAGTCCTCTCAATCCTCTTGCCCAGATAATTTGTTGTTATAAATATGTGTTTAATTCATGCCTATAAGATTTACAATCATTTGATATTAGAATGCATGTGTAGGATATAAATGTGTATTTTTCTATCAAACCGAAACGTCGAAACCACACTCTCTGGAGGGATGAATTCCCGTAAGGGTGTGTGGTTCCTTTAACTGATTGGATTCCAGGAAAAAATTTCCAAGACTAAAGCCATGGCTGAGCAGGAGATGGGCCATCTCAAAAGGAACCACCTGGCCATTACTACGCCGATAAATTATCTGATGAAGATATGCAACATCTCAGGGACATCAACTCTCTTCCTGGACACAGATAAAATTTCATCAATATTCATCAACTCCTCGAAGAGCATTGTTTCTCGCTGGGACAGACCAAGACACAAAATTGAATATCTTGAGATTTTTGGACTTTGAATACAGTGTTGCCCCCAGCGAAATAAACTGTATATAAGCTCACCGTTCCGAGACATCGGCGTGAACAGAGCTATTCTGACACCCTCGGGTCAGATTGCCTGTCACCCAGCTGCCGATACCCGGGTTCGGGGCTGTATCCCTGCATTGTGGCTTTTTATCCATAATTCTTACCAAATTTGCTATCGAATAAATTGATTTTTTATTTAATTGGAGGAATTGGCTCCGAGCATTTATAACATTTATGGAGATACATAGCAGGACTGGCCCCAGTACTGAGCCCTGGAAAACACCACTTGTGACCAGTTATCAACTGGATTTGATTCCATTCACCACTACTCTGTGGGCCTGGACATCCAGGCAGTTTTTACCAAAGGAACAGCGCACCCGTCCAAGCCATGAGCAGCCAATTTTTCTAGGAGAATTCTGTGGGAAAACAATGTCAAAGTCTTTACTAAAGAAGAAACTTTCCTATGAGTTTCACAAGCCACAAATCAATCATATACTAAGAAAAATAGGATGTAACAATTTCTTTGTCGTTTTGTTTCATTTTGATAATAGAACACAGTATAAATTATGAATTGCTCACTAAACAATATTCAAAGATGACTTAAGATTAAAGAAGTGTTTTGCAATTTTGGTTTTCGATTCAGTTATACTTCAAATAACATGGCATAATTAACAGGTTCATGAGAAAAATTATTTGCTTTGGTTAATTTTGTCTTTATGCTTAACAACTTAAAAGAGAAATATCTTTGGAGAGACACATTCATCATAACAGATTTACAATTTCATTTAACAATAGGAAATTGCTTGAGCCAGTCATTTGTATGATTGAAAAGACTCAAATAGTTTGGCTGCTAGAAGTTTTATGTCACATATATTTCAGCAGTGCAGTACCAGGGAAATATCTGCTTTAGACTTGACTCTCATTTGAATGATAAAGATGTTGAATGGTTGTAATTTGAGGTTGACTGTAAATGAACAGTAATGTTCTTGAGTACCTCACTTGACATATTTTGTTTACAGTGTTCCCTTTAAAAATGCTGAATAGTTGCCATGGAAATAAAGCATAAGTAATTTTCATAAGGGAACAAAAAACTTATTAATTTTATTTTATTCATTGTTTTATATTTCAGTAAACATGTTACATTTTTATGCACAAAGATACTTTCAGAACATGATGATAGTATGTGACATTCTGCTGCTAGGAAGAATTGTCAATTACTGAACTTTTTGTGGTGCTTCTATTTTTGTATCACAGAATGGAGTGCTAACATTCATCAATTTCACCTATGTGCAACTGGGAACATGTTTTTAAAATTTATTATTCAAGCATCTTAGGAAAAATAGTCAGGCATTGAGTCTACTGAAGAGCCTTAAATGCTGTATCACAGAGAAATATAAAGCAGAGAAAGTAAATTAAGTTGGAAGATTTGAATGGTGTTAAATGAAAAATTGGCAAAATCTCATCATCTATTGAAATAATAAAAATAAGGGTAGAATACATATATAACAATATATAAAGTCAAAATGCCAACTCAACTTTTTATTAACAGCTAGATTTTGGAATTAATTTTTTCCCCATAAGACAGTGAAACAAGTAAAGTAAATCTCCAGGGATAAAGATTAGTTCAATATTTCATAAGAGATTCTGCACTTTTACTTTCGCTTGCCTGAATCACTGAAGAATCAAGTAGAGAGAGGTGTTCAACAGTTCAGGATAAAGTCTAGTTCTGAAATGAATAAGTGAATTTACACAAATATGGGTTCTACTACTATGGGTATGTATTACTTTTATCCATTACAGTCACAGTATTATAAAGCAATATTGATAGATTTTTAAAAGTGCCAAGTTGTTAGAACATTAAAATGCTGAGACTTTCACTAGAGTTCTAAGTCTCCATATCTGCTCTAAAACTTACCTGTACAATGCAGAGCACTCCAGGGTCCTGTATTTTTGGTCAGCCCAGTGATCCCTAATAAATAAACTCTGCATTCAAGAACTTGTTTTCAGGAACTGTAGGAGGTGCAGCTGAAAATCTTGTCTCACTCTGATATCCAGAGATGGAAACAGCAAAGTAGCTCTGATTTCTAGTGATTGATCTAGAAGTTAATTATAAAAGGAAAATTATAAAAGAAAATATTCCACTGCAATTTCTTGCCTCTATCAGTTGCAATATGGTCTTGCATGAATGAAGTATGACATTTTTAACATCTGGCTGGAATACATAAAACCTTTGTAGCATCATTCAAACAATATAAATCATGCTTACGTACCTTCACTAAAAAATTAGGAAAAGAGAGACCATAAGATAGAGATATAATGAAGAATAACAGTAAAAAATTCTTAGACAAGCCAAATAAACATTCTGGTAATTGTTAATTTAACTCACATCATAGCTTCCTCCAAAAGGCTTCCCAAATCTCTTCATTTTGACACCTGTTCCTTTGCAGCTCTTTGTATCTGGCAGAGCCAAACTACCGTTGGCTGAAAGCAATCAGTTTGTGCACCAAATTTCTGCTTCAGTCAGATGATTTGTGGTGGCCAGTACTTAATTGCAAATTCTTCCATGTAAGTTTAATTATTGTTTATAACTCATTTTTCCATTAAATTTTTAAATATATTTCAGCTCAAGTTTTTCAATTTATTGCACTGAGAAACATGAATTTGTATCAAAATTTCCTGTTTGAATCATATTTAGAGAATATTGTACAGTCTGTACATAAATTCAGAAAGTTAATTTTAAAATACCCTGAAATTGTTCTGACACATTGTAGGTAATATAATTATTGGCTTAGGTTTCATATAATAGAATAGAATCAAATTTTCGCTTCACAAAATAGCTCGCACTGAAAACACCTGATTTTTTTTTTTTTTATGAATGCATGTTAGGTTTATTGTTTCATTCTGTCTTAATTTATTGGAGCAATAGTCTTTCAGAATAAAAAATTCACCTAGCACAGATTGGACATTAATAAGACATTTTATTAAAGAAATTGTTTAGTTAAGAAATCAAATAATGCCTTAGTTTTAGAAAACAACACAAATTACTTCCACGATTAGATTAGCTGGGAAGAATGAAAGAAAGAAGAAAATTCAGAAATATATTTTCAATAGAAAAATATAAAACTTCAAATAGAAATTTTCATTCAAATTTTTCTTTATTTAATTTCTTAATAATTCCAAGATAAAATTATTTTCTTGGATTGAAATATTCTTTCACATTTGACTCCTCATATCTTTATTATTTCAATATGGTATTTTATAGTGTACATAGCATTTTTCTGAATATCTAGTTTTTAAAATATAACATTAGACACACACACCTTTGAATAATAATTTCATTCTATCAACTTTTTTTTTCCAATAATTCAACAATTCAATGACAGACAAGCCTGTGTCATGCAATTTTTCATAAATTTGCCTGGGGGATCAACCACCTCTCTAGGAAGCCTTTTCCAGTGTTCGACCACCCTCTCAGTAAGGAAATGCTTCCTAATATCCAGTTTGAATCTCCCGTGGTGCAGTTTTGAACCCTTCCCACCTGTCTTACCACTGGACCCCAGGGACTCCATTCCCCCCCACCTTAGGAACGTCCAGAGCACAGTGAGGTCGCTCCTCAGCCTCCTTTCCACCAAAGTAGAGAAGCCTCAAGTTCCAGCTTCTCCTCACAGGGCATTCCTTTCAGCCCATTCATCAGGTTTTCCTCCTTTCTCTGGACTCATTCAAGGACATTTAAATCCTTCTCATATTTTCATAATACCTGATTCATTACATAACTACTGCATTTCACATTGCTCTGTAATCTTCCTGTGGCCAGCCATCCTCAGTTACAATCCGCCACCTTTCTTTAAAGCACCTCCTAGAGATGCTTAACGTGAGATTTCTGGCTAAGAGCATGTTCACATTATGCTAGTGAGCTCAAGGCCTTAAACTGCCATTGATTGCTATCCCACATCACATATCTTCCCGTGCAGCTTGCTCCTGTTTTAATTCCATGATGATTTTACAGTGGTCAATAACAGGGTAATCAAGCAAGCCAATTAGATATTTCAAATAATATTTCTGATGGTCTCAATGGTGAAACATAAATTCACAATTTTGTCTGTGGCAACCGTAGGACCTGCATAACTAGTTGACTAAACACTAGTCCAGCTTATTCTTTTTCAGTCCTGCTTTTGCAGCAGTTAGGAATAATCTGTTTTAGAAATAGAACAGACACAAATTACCAGCACATCACAAATTGTATGATAGCCTCACATAGTGATCTCAGCTGGAGCTTTTACATGATAATAAAATTGCCCAACTAATCCAGGGGCGTCAGGTTAAGTTATTCAGTGAGAACTGCAACACATAGATGAGGTCACAGCAAGGTTGAAATGTGATTTTTACTAAACTACATTTATCTCATTGAGATTCCAGAGCTGCATATGAATATTCATATTCTTGAAGGCAGCAACTACATTAACAATGCACAAACCTGTATTAAAGATGTAGACCACAAGTAGGAGACAGTGATTTTTAAAGAGTTAGCAAGTAAAAGATACATGAGTGACAGAAACATCAGAAAAAATCAAAATGACCAGAGAGTATGCAGAAAACTTAATAGTGTGGGAATACCTTTATTTTTTATTTTTAAGAATTAATATTGATCTCTCTAGAGAACATAAAAAAAAATAATAAACCCCAAAAATAATGGGACTAACACTCTCCTCTTTGAAAGACTGCTACTGTGAGCAGTCAATGAAATTCTTTACTGTCTGCTATTGTGAACGGACAATGAAATTCTTTAGTTTATCCTTTTGGGCACTGAGGTGGAGGTGAAAAGTTTTCAGTAAACATTAGCATGGGTCTGATAATGGACCAAAAGGGTAGAATTGTGATGTCTATCTACAAGAGTGCTTTGGGATGGTGACTTAGAATAATAATGTCCAAGGGCACGCCTATGCACAAGCAGCCTAATAACACCCATTACCTGTAGCTCTATTTTAGAGGACTCCCTAAGGTGCTTTGAGGAAATCATCAAAGATTTGGGTTAGTAAATACCACAGCACATCCCTGTACTGAAGCAGATCAGATTTACAGGAGTGTTTTAGCAAATGGTGGCACATGAATGAGAACTGTTTTAACTCATCTTTCCTACAGATTATTGCAGCTATATGATAATCACTGAGTTTTACCATCACTGAATGCTTACTGATGGAAATGTCATGAAAACATACTTTTTTCTTTCCTATTTATTTTTTTCTGGCATATTTGATGAGCAAGTGTTTTGAAAAGTGTTTGAAAACTGCACAAAAAATTTCTGAGGTCTGTAAATATCATGTGAACAAACCAATTGTGGTGGGAAAAATTATAAAAATTTCATTATTAAATTAAATCTGATCTGGACAGCTTGTTGAGCAGACCTTCCTATGCCTTTTCTTTATAGAATTCACCTCACATATACATGAAAAACAAACACCAAAATAAACACGAAAATCAACAGCTATTTTTTACTTAAAACACAAACTAAGATACCAGATCAAATTCAGACTAAGAACAGAACTGGCATAAAAGATCTTATAAACAAATTTATCTCTTTGAATTACATTGGAAGTCAGCCTGTGTTTCTGCTTTTAGAATACAGTTTTGGCAAATGTTAAGACCTTTTTCTTGCTCTTTCTCTTTTTGGCACCACCCTGTTCTGTAGCATTATATCTCACTAAGCATACAATTTCTCTGAACTGGTGCTTACCTTTACCAGAAAATATTGCTACTACCATTGCACCAAATCACACAAGTATAAAAGAAACCCTACTTTCTCCTCAAGTCACTGCCTTTTAAAAGGGAGATAGCAGGGAGTACATAGACTTCAAATACACAGGAACCATCTGTTGCTGCTGTAGACACAGTGGAAATTTTCTCAACTACATATTAGTTTTGGAAGTGAAAATATGACCTACATTTCCACGTGTAGCCTTAGATAAAGCCATGATAGTACAGAAGTGGTCAGCTCTTTGAACTTATTGAGAAAATATCTGCCACTTTTTATATCAAAATTAACCCAGTAAGATCCTGACATTCACATCTCTGGAAATACCAAGATTTGCATATTTATTGTTAATATGCATATTTTCTGTAACATATTCCTGAAGACTATAAAGTGGCTGCAAAGATGCTCTTCTACCAGATTTATGGGGGGCTGTGGAAATAGATTCTGGGAATGGGAAGAGACTGCAGTAAGAATGTGTGCAAGTAATATATGATGCTCAGCTCTAAGCTAAAGGACCATCTTTAGCTGGCAAAATAGTTTTACCTGGCCTAAGCAATGAGTGGTGCTGTAAACCTGCAGTTTTATGCAAACATGGACAGTTCATCTGATTCCAAATGACTTGTTTTGGCACCCAGGGACACTAAAGGCTAGGAATAGTGAATAGCACCCAGGCTAGCTAAATATCAGCCTCATGTGAGTCCTTGGCAGATAATTTTGTTCTGTTATCACTTCTGAGGCTGTGCATGCTAAGAGGAGAAGGGGAGGGATGCATTATCCTTTCCTTAAGTTAACAAAACTAAAACTTTTTGTTAAATAAATTTCTGTATCCTTCAGCTCAAAGGCTGGGGTTTTTTTGCAAAACTTTTTTCTGGGTAGATTCAACTCACGCTTCTTGTATTGAATAACATAATACAATATAAAAAAAAAAAAAGCTAAAATTAAACAAATACACTTTCAATTTTTTTGAAGGACTTGGCCATTCCTGAAAAGATCTTTATTAATGCTTTATTAATATATTTGCTTCTTCATCAAAATAAATAGTAAAGTTCATTTAGGAAGGGAAGTGTTGACACTGATGATACTATTTCATTAAATCTTAAACAATGCTTTATTGTTTTCCATAAAAACCATCCAGTTTTGAGCTCCTACTTGTTCTTTTAAAAATTTAGATGTTAATTAAACAACATGTGGAAAATACTCAAAGACATTATTTTACTGAAGCTTGGAAGAAGCCCAGTAAACCCATTTCAGTCTAAAGCACCATCCAGGGAACTGAAACAAGTGTGTGTCAGGATGTTTAATATTATAGCCTAGGGGGACATAACACTTGCTATATGTAGAAAGTAAACAGCAGGGCTTTTCACTAAAAAATGAGACAGAGAAAAAACTTGTGATCACAAAACAGAAAACCATATTGCCAATCCAATACAAATATAAGAGCTTCTCCACAACTCAAGCTGTGCCCTTCCCAACTAAACTCTCATATTATCTTTTGTGAAACTTAATTTTTGTTGCATAGATAGGAAGAACTGAGAAAAACAAAAATTATTGTTCTCTTTTTTCAGAGAGTCTCTTAATGGAAAAACTCTTGCCATGTTTTTCACTTTAACTGAAACACCAGATGATTATCTGACTTATCCTCTACTATATTACTTAAGTTAACAGAGCAGAAAATGGAAAGCTTCGAAAGTTCAAGCCCTCTTCACAAATATAAATGAAAAATACAATATTATTTGTAGGGTTTTTCAATGATTCCTACCTTAAGAAAAGAGAAGTTTCTCAGATGTGATTTCTGGGTATCATCAAATTATATTTATGACTATTCATTACTTTTTTATTTAATTTCTAAATTGCCTTATGATTCAACACTGCAAAAGTGTGGTATCCTCCCACCTGAAACTTATGTTTCAAGCTAAGTGTAATGTTCCAGAAGTTAATTTTCTAACAAATAACTTCACATTTGTATTTGCATTTTTTCTTTCAGAGAGTTATTAGACTTTTTATTCAGCAAATATTGACTTGACGATAAGAACAATAAATTGTGTTGGCATCCTTTTATAAACAAGAAAACAAAAACTAAAGATTTTCAGAAACAGAACTGCAATTTAGATTTGTGTTTCAAATTGTTGAAAATGCCACAAAATGACAGTCCAAGGCAGATCAATACTCCTGATTTCAGTCAAGAAAAAAGGCTTTGCATTTTTGTAATATAGCCTTTTATTTTTCTTCAGGAATTTAATTCCCACGTGTTTTAAATAGTGTCAGCAGGGAAAAGTTCAGTCCTATTGTCTGAATAGGTCCAATAGCAGCTCTCAGGCTACTGTTGTTCTCACACCAGCCTGAGTAAATTAAATGCAAACAGCTTCAGTGATTTGGAGGCTACTAGCCAGTCATGGAAGCTAAAGGTAATTTATCTGTGTTACACTCTAATAACTACAGTTTCTCAGATCATGAAATTACCAAGTTTCATTGTAGTAAGAGACAATAGGGTGAAAGAAGCCCTTTGTCTCTGGTAAGCTTAGATTTCTGAGGAAGCTTGATTATTGCAAGTGATAACAAATAGTGAAGATTAATTAGTCATCAAATTCAAGGAGAATTGAAAGGGAGATTTCATTGTTGAAATCCTTTTTGGTTAAAAATGATAAATTTTTAGATCTGGGTTTTGTTTTTTTGTTGTTGTTTTGTTAGTTTTCTTTTTAGTTTGTTTAAGGGACATGGGTTTTTCTGTTTGTTTTAGTTTTTTCAATTGCACTTAAAGCCAAGGAAGTACAGAGAGAAAAAGATTGGAATAGAAATACAGCCTGCACTTATAGTATCCTTTACATTCTTGAAAAAGAATTTTAAAATGTCCTGAGTATAATACTGTTGAGTAATCGTCTATAGCGTAATACTGTTGGGTGACTTTATGTCACTACTAAGTTAAGGGGTGACTTTATGATGCTGAATTGTATCCCCATTCATCTGTTTAGCCCAGAAATAAGTTTTGCACCTTTAAGATTGGTTCTGAGAGCAAAGAGGGAGAGAAGAAGAGCACAGTTTGTTATCAGAAGTTGCACTCTGCACTCGCTCCTCCGCATTCCTGCTCCTGTGCTGTCTGCAGCACAGACAGAAGGCGGGACAGAGTTCTCCTTTGCTTTTAGTTAGTTTTTAGCTAGCTGAGGAAGAGAAGTTCTCCAGAATTGTGTTTTTTTTTTTTTTTTGGAACTGTTAAAACCTGCTCTGGACTGAAAAAACAGAAAAACATCAGGAACTCACACCTGTGGCCCAACAGGGCCCAGGACGCGACATTTTCCAGCGCAGGAGGGACTGATAAGAGACTGAGCGAGCCCAGCTACAGCCCACAACAAGAACTCTCTGAATTTGGCACCTTTTCAGGACAGCAAGAGGTTCCATTGTTTAATATTATTCATTTTTTTATGCTACTGAATATTTTGCTTGTTAAATAAACAGAGGTTTTTTCCACTTTTCTCGTAGGAAATCTTTTCCTGAACCAGTAGGGGAAGGGGCTGCATGAATCTGATTTCTAGAAGGACCCCTTTTGGAGTTTCCTATCAAATTTGCCCTAAACCATTACTGGGGGCCTGTTAAATAATATTTTTAAACTTTGAAATTTGCCACCAACTCTGGATATTGGGTTCCTTGCTGAGAGTTCAAAATATTGTTGTGGTAGTTCCTCACTCACACGTAATAAGAGTCCCTTTCTGAATCTAGCCTGTTTGCAATGGACATAACAATCCACCTTATGACATACAGGAGCAAATAAAAAGCATGACTTTAATGCTTATTAAATGCACATTAAAATGTGAGGAGAAAATTTTGGTTCTACTAAAGGCTACCTTCCCATATGGATTACAGAAAAACCAAGTAGATAAAAATAAATAAGTAAATGAAAGCAAGTTCCGTCATTGATACTTTTCAAGTCATAATTCGATATCTAAACTAACAATACTTGCTGCAGCAGCATCTGGCACTACAAAATTGCTAAGTTCTATGACATTTATTTCCATCTAATAATTCAACTGAAAGGTTACATTGACTTGAAGTAGCAGAAAGAGCCCTACTCATGGTAAAAACATTTGAGGATTTTTTCCTCCCCAAATATTTACTGATGATCACAACTGGCATTTTCACTTCCCTCATGAAACTCTTCCAGCTTCCCTTAAAATCATTCATTTTAATGAGCTGGATTTATTCTCCTTGTTTACTCTTTGTCTTCATTGTGATGGATGTTTCTTACTTTGTCTTTAAGCTAAGTGGTATAGGAAACTCTGTTAGCATGTGGACTCCCCATCCTATTACAACTGCTTTGATCACAAAGTTTCGACTAATGATGCCAAGTACAACACTGTGGATTAGTGTCTGGCTGCACCACATTGCTTCATTTACTGTAGGCAGCATAGAATGCTACCAGAATAAATCTAGGATCATTAGTCCACTTGCTCTATAGTAATAACTTTTCAGGCAAGAAACTGGATGTGTCTGCAATCTCAATTAAATGAGCTCCACGTCTTTAAAACACTAGACAATGCAAGTGAATATACTTTAAAATTGTGATTTTTTTTGTGTGTTCACACTTATAAGTGAAGACTGGAAGTAACATTCAAAGTTTTTTTTTGTTTTCTTCTCCTAACCACTGTATTGTCATATTATTTTCCATATTACTTCAATAGCTGCAGACAGATTTTTAATCAGAACAGGAACCAGACAAGGGAGGAAATGCTGTGTAGGCTAATTAAAGAAAAGAGAAAATGAACAACCTAAAGGCTTATCATTGTATTATAACCATGAAGGCTTGCAAAGTTTGTATATATATCTACACACACGTAAACATATATACTTTGTACATTTTATATGCATACCTAATAGTCCTTTTTGTGTAACTGAATTGAAAAACAAGAATTTAGCTCCTATAATATATTGTGAAATGTCTGACCTCCTAAATGGGTTCAAGTGTAACTTACTGTTTCACATCACAAGGTCACTGCTGTATTTAAGAGCCTTGAGAAAAAAGATAATTGATTGAGCTGATCTATGTTCCTTGCTCATCTCACTATGCCTATTTCTCATCTGCCCTGGGTTAATCACCAAGTCCACAGCCTGCTGATGTCCTCTATTACATCATAATTAGAATAAGCAGGCAGAGATGGGGAAAGCTGGTGAAATTATTCATATTTTCTTCTGAAGAGCCAGATGTTGCTGGATAGATTTCATTTAATTATATGACACTTGCAATAATAGTCTCGGTGTGCAGAGAGCTGATAGTGACATCGATAACAGGGAAAGTGAGCTGTGCTTCTTAGCTAGTTAGCTATGGTTATTCATTTTTAGGGATCATCTCAGCCTATTTGCCAATTATATCAGATTGAGGATGGATTTAACATATACATATGAAAAATACTTAAAATATATTTGCACAGAAGATGAATTATGTTCTCTAATGTAAAAGATTTATTGTGTGCATCTTCTGGATAGTAACAGGTTTGATAATTTTTTGGACAAAAATTTCTTACTTGATAACATTATTGAAGAGACAATACATACTGAATTTCTACACCATATTGGTGAAGCTGAGACATTGTTTCTGTTCAATGCTCATATTTTTAAAACTGTGATAAATATCAAGGTATCTAGAGGAAGATCAAATTTGCTAAAATGTGTTTGCATTTTGCATAAACAAAAGTCAATAGTTAAATTTCAGCGATAATAAAATAACATATATAACAAAACATGGAATGACTGAAAGAAACTTTACCTTCAGGGGTGGCACAGTAGGTAAAAAAACATTATCTTGCATTGGAATCCAATTATTATTTTGCAATTAATTTGAATGCATATTATAAAATATTTTGAGTGATTTAACCTTAGGAAACTGATTGCCTAATATTCATATATTGCAAAAAGTGTTACTTACATTCAAATGGAAATACTGACAGGAAAATAAAAACAAACATCCAGCAGAACATCCTTGTCCTGGAAAAATTAATACAAAGCTGCTCTGAGAAGACCCCATTGTGGCCTTGGAGTATCTCACAGGAGTTTATAAAAGGAGGCAGACAGAATTCTGCAGGCAGATAGCGACAGGACGGAGCAATGGTTTGGAACTGAAAGAGGGCTGGTCTAGGTGAGATGTTAGAAGGAAATTCTTCACTGTAAGGGTGATGAGGTACTGGCCCAGTGAAGTTGTGAATGTCTCATCCCTGAAACTGTTCTAGGCCAAGTTGAATGGGACTCTAAGTGATCTGATCTAGTGGAAGGTGTCCCTGCCTATGGCAGAGGTTTTGGAACTAGATGATCCTTAAGGTCCCTTCCAACACAAGCCTTTCTATGATTCTGTGACTAGATCTGGTACAATTATCTCATGTAGTGATATCACTTCTACTACTCCTAGCAATTTTTGCTCAATTTATTCACATTAACAATTCAGCATACAAATATTAGTTGCTGAAAAAAAAGAGAAAATACCAAAAAACCCTAGGAAACAGAATTTTCATTCAAGTACTTTTCACAGACCTGCTTGACTTTTCACTTCTGTTGCTTCACTTTTTATTAACTAAGATTTCTGTCCAGAAGTGTACTATATTCAAGTGTAAATAAGGTTGTGGCCTCATCTTTCATATAATTCTTAATTCAGACCATAGTGTTAGCTGGCACCACCTGACCACCTGTGAGGGGATCCTTTTTTGAACCTTCGTCAATAAATTAATTTTACAATGCTATCTCATGGCCTTGGTAAAACAAGGCACACAGTACTAGAGTCCCATAGCATAAGGCAGTGTAGAATATAAAAAAAATACATTTTCTAGTAATACTGCTAGAATTAATGACTGGGTGATTTCTGAGAACGCAGGCTGTGTGCAAAATCAATAAGAAAATTCTGCTGAACAGGTTTTTTGTGATCAATACAAGACTTCTTCAACTACTTAAATACTTGGTATGCGTATGTAAAGGAATTTCTGATTATTTGTTGTGGAAGATATTAAATATTTTATTCATATTTGTTATTTCCACCACAAGCTCAAATGTACAAATCAATTTCATATAAAAATATAGTTAGATTATGGTATAAATTCTGACATAATTCCCATGTGGTAAGTCCATGAAAACTTGGTAGCTAATCAAAAATTTCTCTTGAAGAATGAGGTCAGAAATCTTCATGAAGATAAAACTTTGATTACCACTTGATGCTATCTTAACGAAGACAGATAACAGATCACCTTGAGAGATATTGTAGATACTATCCACAGATGCAAATATTTGAAACGGGAAAAAAAAAAGGTATAATTTGTTTACAAATGTGATGTGTCCTGTCAAGAAAACAGGGACAAAAAGACGGAATATTATGTTATCAATGTGTGTGCAGATAATTCCTCACTGTGCTACAGAATGTGCTTTCAGAATGTGTGTGCAGATAATTCTTCACTGTGCTCACTGTGCTTTCAGTCACTAGCAATCCCTTCAGGGGTAGTTTTCTTCCGTAGTATCACTAAACTTTTGTATATTGATATTTCAAATATTTCTGTGTTTTATCTGATTATCAAATTATAAACAGGACTTTTAATTTTGCATTGACCAGCAAATTACAACACAGTCTCTTTCTAGGCTAGCCATTTTGCACACATAAGATCATGACAAGGGGATGATGAGCCATTTGATGCTCAAGCAAGTCAGCAGTAAGAGTCAAAAAAATAGCTGAATTGGATACCATATTTAAAAAAAAAATTATGTGAAGAGGTTGCCATTTATCCAGTCTGCAGATGCCCATGTGAATTGTTTATGTTCAGCTGAAATTTTATATGGGTTAATATTATAATAACTAGAAATATATCTGTATTGAAATACTCCTGCTAGAACATCAAGACTTTGCATATAGATATGTATTTTGATGTTATATAATTTTCCACTCATTCAAGCAAAGGTAACAGGACAGGTAGTCATTACATGTCAGATATACTAAAAAAGTTTAACCGCAAAGAAATTATTCACAATACAAACCATGAAACTGGTGTTTTTAAGCATAGATGTATGTTAAATGTGTCCTCACTCTAAAATCATTACAAGTAGAAACAAGAGTACAACAGGTAATTTTATATATTTGTTTATTGAAAGAAAAATTTAAAATGTATTTTTTATGCTATGTGGAACTAAGTGGAGCTAGTGATACTTTATTTTTCAGTTGTTATTCACTGAAATGTAATGCTGCATTTGCAAGTATAAATCATAGATTTTATGATTATGATTCAATATTTGCATGTAAAAATAAACTCCTCAAATTGTTTTAATTTTTCATATCACATTTTAACTTACAAAAACCAGTCAAACTTTAAAGAATTCAGAAGGCAAAGCTAAAATGATAAAACTTTGGGAAACTTTTAAGAAAAATTAGGACAGCAAGGTCCATTCAAAGAGAGAGTAAAATTGTTGCTAGAACTATGAAAGGCTTTCATAACATCTAAGAAACAAAAGTGATGAGTTAGAGCTGATAGAAGAGAAGCCAACAAATTCTACAATTTAAATTTGTAGGTTAGAACTGCAGGCAAAATTTTAGTGGTCAAACTTTGCAAAATGTTGACTTTAGCAGTGAACCCAATAGTCCTATAATATAAGAAGTAAGATTATGTCTCAGTAATTTTAAACCAGTAAAAATATATCTTATTCATATGTGTTGAATATTTGTGGCTGATGAAGGTAAACGGTGTTGACAATATTCACAAATTGACTATTTATTTATTCAGGCAAAACAAAATAGACAACAATTACAACTGAAAAAAAAAAATAGGAAAAAAAATCTAGTTAGCCCCTGAAAAGGTTGTTCCTTAATTAAATACCTTAGCATATATTTCAAAGTTACTATTTGGCTTGTACTCCAGGCAGGGCTCCATGTACTCATTCCGTCCACTCCAGTTGCTGTCTCACATAAAGGGAAACTCCTCTTTCTAGTCTTGTTATCCTGTCCTTCCTAAAAGAGCCTGTATCAAATTGTGAGTCTTACCTGTTTTTTGCTGCATGCATAGCGTAGCCCTACACACTGCTCATTTGTTTCTCTTTGCTTTGGGACCAAACGGTGCATCTCTATTTGAGTGCTTATACGGTCTGCAGAGTGGAATTTTGTGACAGGTCATAGAAATTTCTTTATCTCAGTTTTTCTTTGAATTTTAGAGCCCATGCACAGGAAGCAAAATTTTCTGTTGGACCATGCTGTGCCTAAAGAAAACTCTACTTTATCCCCCTAATAATATGACAATAATTTCAGGCAAATTGCAGGTGCTTTATTTTTTGTTTTTTGTTTTTTTTTTTTTTTTTTTTTTTTTTTTTTTTTTTTTTTTTTTTTTTTTTGTTTTTTTTGCTATTTATATGACAATATTTTATTTAAGAGCCTTTAGCGAAATGGCTCTGTTTGTTTAATAATTCTCAATCAACAGGCTACAATGTTTGCTGCTTGATGTTCAACAAGAAGGAAGGCTTTGCATCTGCTTATAGAACAATGATGGCATTGTATTCACAAAAGCAGAACTCCTTCTTCCTCAGGTTCTGCTTTTTCTTGTCTAGCTATTCCCACACCCCACCAACACATACACAGTGTAGTTCAATCTAGAATATATTTTATGCCACATCTTTGAGGGTACTGCAAATATATTTATCATGTAACACAACTGGCATTATTTTCTATCTTCTGTAGCAATAATCCTTCCCAGTGAAGCACAGCAGTGTGACAAAACAGTGGACCTTATCATGGCAATTGTGAGAACTCTCATTCACTTACAGCGAGATGTTTTGCCGTGAGTTTTCAATGAACTAGCTTCTTTTTACATAGGTTACACGTTGGTTTGGAAGATCTCCAGTAATCATCAGGATAGTGCAGCTTTGTCAAAACCTCTGGCATGTATCCTTCTAACTTTGTAAGATTTTTAGTATGGCGAGAATTAAAGCTGGGAGCAATATTCAAGAGTTTGTCAGTCTAAAATGTTAGGCTTGATTTTTTTGCACGGTCTTCCCCTCTGAACTGTATAATATAAAATCCTATTTTTGAAAAGGTAGAGTTTTAGACATGTTTTGTAGATGCAAATCATTACACAAGCTGTTCAATGATGGAGTATTAAATCCTGCTGTCTCACAGAGTCAGTAGTAAGCCTTGGTAAAAGACAGCTAGCTTATATCCCTGTCTGAAATCAGTGTGGGGCCACATGAAAGATCTGACTTTCCTTCACTTCTCCTTCTATGAAACAGATAATATTATCTGAATTTGTGAAGCACGGATAGAAATAACTAATGCCTCAGAAAAAAATGCAGCTAAACCAAAAAGAAAGGTAAAATGTGCAAGTGCCACTAAAAAATGTTGAATTATTATATGATAATATTATGATTAGGCACAGTTGCCACTGCAAAGGCTTACCAAGGAAAGCCACAAAGATTTAGAACTGGTGATAACCGTGATCATTTAAATGCAGAAATTTGCAAACAAACAAACTTCTTTTGAAAGGAATGTATTGTCACAAGGACTTTTTACCTTAACTTTGCTCCACTGTTATCTTTATTTCTCTGTCTCAAAAACTGCAGTGTTGTGACAGATCTCTCTCTCTCTCTTTATCATGTGTTGTCCAAATCAGATGGCTCCTAGAAGCAGAACATTCTATAATCAGCCAGAGCTGAAGTAATACAGATGGATATTTCATCTTAAGTTTCATACTTCACATGTGCAGGCATTCTATGATAACGGGAAGCTGCTAATACATGACTATTGAATTTTTGTTTTGTCAAACTACAAAGCTGAATAGGACAAATATATCCTAGTTCTGATTCCTCTGATTAAATAAAGTACATAAATATCTAATTTTTCAATTATACATATGGTAAAACTCTCAAATCATGCTCTTTTATGCATCCAGACCCACGCAGGTAGTCTGTTTTTCCTAAAAACCTAGCAGTATATCTCATATATTAGTTACTACATTCACCTTTATAACAATACTATGAAAATATAGGTTTATTTTGTCTATAATTTATAGTCTCTCATATTTCTGTATGCACTTCCTTATGTATTGTTTGACACACATGCCAAGAAGAAGAAATGTAAACAACTCAAGCTTGTCAGATATCTGGGTCACCATATTGTTATGAATAAGAAAGCTGTTGCAGCTACCATATCTCTTTATGAACTTCTGAAAGTTAATTTCATAATGACATAATTTGTGTGGGGCACAGATGTTCACCTCTAATCACTCTTAGGAAGAGCATAAATATAAAGTATTTTGTTAGAGAACTCTACAATAGTCTGTATATAAATCAACTCTAGACACTAAATACAAAATTAACTGCAGGGAGAACTCTTCAGCAGGTCACAGTAAATTTGGGGTTGAAATATGCTCTTGGCTAACTAGGCTGTAGTTCCACTGACCTTAAGGGGCACTTCCCAAGCATCATTCTGCTTTACTGCCTTTAATAAAGAGATTCCTTGACCCCTATGTGAAAACATTTATCATAAGTCTTACTCACATGAAGCACCTCTTACTTATCAGTGTTGAGCAGAGCAGATGTCATTTGTATAATCTGTTGAGAGTTTTGTTTTTTTTTTTGTCTCAGAAAACACATATAAAATTATGTCTTTGTGTTAGAATTTAGGATTAATCAGTAGATATGAAAATAGTGGTACAGCAGGAGGCTTACATATCCAGACATACAAAGGTAAGGCATATCTTTAAAATACAAAGGTATTTTAAAAAATTCTGAAAGTAACCAGATAAAGGAATGAACAGGCCAAGCACATCAAGAAAAAAACAAAACCAGAAAAGTTATCTGAAAGCCTGTATTTGTGGGATAAATACAGGGGATTCGAGCAAATATGTTATAAATACTAGTTAGATTAAAAAGAATCTGCTTGCTTTTGAAGTCAATGGCTGAAAGTTTGGGGAGTCTGTTATGTTGCTACAAGGTATGAAAGTGCACTCCAAGCAACAGCACATTTTAATATCTTGGAGAGTGTCTAATTTTAAAAATCTTGTGAATTCATAAACTGATTTATTTTTACATGCTCAAAAATAATTCACACATTGAAAGAGGAGGTTTATAATTTGTAGAAATAAATGCTAGCCATGAGATGAGATAAAGACAGAGAGGGTATTACACATTAAAAATGTAATTTGCTGAAAAATGAAAATTATATTTAATTATGGATATGGCCAGTGAATCAATTTATATCAATTACATAAATGATCTAATATAATGATCTAATGATACTATTTTTATGCATTTTAACCATTTTTTTCCAAATTCATCACTATATTATTTGCATAATTGGTAATAAAGAGGATCTTATCATTATTCCTGAAAAAAACCCCAAACAAACAAACAACGCTACAGAAAGGAAAGCATTACATCAGTTCCTAAAGTTTTACACATTTTATTTCAAAAAGGCTGAAGACCTGTCCTGAGACAAAAAAGTATTTCAGGAAGGGAACTTCAATTAATTTAAGTAATTGCCTATTAGCAAATTTTTGGTTCCCAGTTCTGAAAAATAAATAAGAATCAAGTAAACAAATATCTGAAAAACACCTTTACTCCCTAATTCCTGGTGTCCCGTGTTATATTCGCTCGCTTTGGTGAGGGGCAGTGCAGGAGCTTGAGTGCAGTGCAGGTTCTGCTCTGTTTTTGGGATGTGAGTTCCTGCATCAGCTGCAGTCCCTTTGCAGTCATACTTCCTCCTCAGCCTCCTCACTGGCTGTTCTGGGGTGGCTGCTTTTGCTCCTGCCCTGATCTGGGTACCTATTTTGCTTTTCTTCGATATTTATCCTTCTCTGGTTGTCCCTCCTGCCCTGACAACTCTCTTGTATCTCTGCCTCCCTCTGCATAATTGTGTCTACATCTCTTGAAGAATCAAATCTGAATAAATATTATCTTGGTTGGTAAAAGTAGTTCAGGATTTTTAAATTATAAATGAGAATGGAGTCTCAGTAACACCTGGGCATCTGTCCAAACATACATAACACTAACTGTATATTGAAATTATCCTAAACCTAGGGAATTCCACATCCTAAACCATTTGAAAGGTTACTGTGGCCAGGTGTCATGAATTGGCACAGGAATAAGGAGAAGAGCATGGACAGGCTCCAAGCAGGAATGTTAATGAGGAAAGTGAATAGAAATCAGCCGGAGGACAAATGTCATGACATTTGTGAAAAGAACATCATACCACAATGATGTGCCTAAAATCATGTTTTATGAATATGAAAGAAAAACACAAGGTTAAGAAGTGTAAATAAGAAAACAGTAAGCTGATTCCAAATAAGTCTTGTTTAAAACTGCTAGTGAGCACACAAGAATTATTTCTATATTTGCCTTATCTATTTATTTGCCTTACATTTTCATCTCTGAGGGACTCTTAAAACTCTGGTTTCGATGGCCCAAGGTCAGGTACCAAAGAGATGGCCAGATGTAAAACTGAATGAATACTGTGACTACTGCTTTGAAATCTGAGACTGCTCAAAGTGCCTTGAACAACACTTTCTTTATGTTTTTATATAACTTACATACCCGCCTTCCTGTAATTAGGATGCCCAAAAAATTTACTTCTTCTTTGTTTCCTTTTTTTTTAATTCTAAAATTCCGCACATACATTTATCTGCACATTTATTTTCATATTCTGTTTCAGAATTTAAAAATTGAAACTTTAAAGTTAGTAACTGGTCAGCTATTTTACCTCTTGTTGTACTCGATATTGTCCCTGCTATTGCAATCCTGTGCTTTTAAATGAAGTAGATCTCAGAGAAAACTAGAAAAAACCAGAGTGACTTTTTAATTGAAGATTAAAAAAAAAATCATTTAATTCAAAAATTGCCAGAACCTTCAAACTGAATAGTTTTATGACTATTTCTTTTCTGTCATATAAAATTGCTTTTTCAGTCTCCTTTTTTAAATAAATTCCAGCAATCTCCTAGGAGACTATAGCTCTAGTCAAAAAGACATCTTCCACTATTTTTTAACAGTCACTAACAAAAGTCATTTTTTTGAGAAGATCTAACTAAAAAGGCTGACCAATGACCATTTTTTTAGATTCAAGTTGCTAAAAATATAAGAAGTTCCTGAGTGATTTGTGGAGTTTTTTCACTGGCTTTAACAGCCTACTGGCTCAAAACAGCAAGGAAGAAACTCTGTCATTAAATTCATGGAATTAAATTCTTCCTAGAATAGCAGATATTATTACATCTTGTGTTGTAATTTTATTTTAATAAAGTAGGTGGAGACAAATAACTTGCTTCTTGCTCAAAATTTGCAGTGACAAATCAGAAAAATGTTTTCTGTGTTGTTAAACTGATATTTTTCTCAACATAACAAGTATTTTTACACACGTATTTAATTTGAGGATTTTTTTGCACAGAGTAGAGATATTAAATATA
Source organism: Irena cyanogastra (assembly GCA_013397155.1). NCBI lineage: Eukaryota > Metazoa > Chordata > Aves > Passeriformes > Irenidae > Irena > Irena cyanogastra. Next base: position 81,118 of record VWZV01015509.1, read on the forward strand.
CAATCCTACCAAGACATGAGCACAGGAGAGAGCCTGCTAGCAGCCATTGCCTCAAGCAAAGTGCTGTCACAAACTCCAAGGCTTTGATGTGCTCAGCAAGGGTGGAAAGCATAAGGCAGAGTGTGAGGGGTGGGCATGGATGGGAGCAACTGAGTCCCACACTTGTTTCTATGTTAGTCAGCAGAACAGAGAATGACAGGGTGTTAGGGGAATGCGTTCTGTAACCTTTCAAAAGGAGTCACAGCAATTGCTTTCACATATGTTCCTTAGCTCCTCTGAGGATTTACCCTTGCCTTGGATGTGGAATGATTATTATTCGCTCCCAGCATAGGCCCCTACTTGTAAAAGCCAGGCTAGACTTCAGAGGAAAGAGAGCAGGAAAAGAATAGCACTTCTTTCTAAAGTGCCTTGTACCAGATTGTTGTAGGCACTCCAAGTCTTTCTCCACAGTTGCCAGTCACATGCTTAGAGCTTAAAACAGTTTTTACTCAGAATCCCTGATGTAACTGACTGATGGATTTCAGCTGTTAAAAGAAAAGAAAAGAAAAAAAACCTACTTTGTTTCCTGCTGTCCTTGGAGTTTTCAAACTATAGATACTGCTCCAACCTGCATTTCTCAAGGACAAAATATTCCCTGCAAGTAATTCAGTCCCAGATGGTAGATAGGCTAAGAAACAACATGACACACCACATGATACAAAAGCTCAGATTAAAATAGCCAGCTTACTCAAAGAAATAGCTCATACTGACATAGTAGGACCTGCTTAATATGACAATCATGCCCTTCCACTCCTTTTAGTATTATATTTCCTTTAGGGTTATATGTTACTAGCTAGTATTAGTATAATATTTCAGTTTCCTTGAAGAATAGGAGAAGATATAGAGAGAAACAAAGTTTACATCTCTGGAGATTGACCATGCCAGACTTTTCTTGGTTTCAAATTAGTTCAAAATGAGCAATTCTGCCAATATTGTAGTTGTTGTTAATAGTGCATGGTAGTTCTGATCAATAATGCCTAGAAAGTTGGAGGGAGTTTTGCTCTTGGAGGTTGCTACCTTGGAATAATGTTCTGACACTCAGAAAATGCAGTTTTGTTCAGAACCAGATACAGGCCACACCTAAGCTTTTAGTACCTGCTAAAGTATGTGCCATGATTGTTATAACTTAAAAGTAAGTTAATCATGTGCCTCATGTGAATTATAACAATTTCCTCATGAAGGACACGCTGCTCCCAAGCTGTCTGGATGCACGATCTTTTCATATGGCAGTATTTTGATGTATGGTATTTGGGGAATCCAATTCTCTGTGTCTACTGGCATAGCACCAGGTGTCTCTCAACTGTCTCTGACACATCTCTTGAGGCATTGCTAGACGTAAAACTGCAGTGCGACCTTGGTTTAGGTTTACTGAGAGCTCTGCGGAACTGAGAAAGAAGCTTTGGAAATGTGCATAGGTTGCAATAGAACAAGAACAGAAAGTGCCAACAGAGATGCTTCCTCGTGGATGCAGATCATTAAGTGACTCTAAGAACCTTAAAAGTATATATGTAAGTGAAAAGGGTTTAAGTCTTAGAAATAAAGAAAGGAACTGGAAGGTAACAACTCAATAACATCAGGTATAACATCAGTTTCACAGTTAGTGTCAGGCAATAGTTTGGAATAGCTTGAAGTATTAAAGCCTAGACTTTGATTATTTGAGTAATTTCCTGGATATCCATTTGCATCTAACCAAACTTGCACTATTTAAATCTACTGGTAAAAATGAAGCAGTACAAAAAAGAGAAATTAATTTTTTCAGAGGCTTTTTTTTCCTATTTAATTGTTAATTTGTGAGGTCAAGGACAGAATCCTTAATATATTTTAATTTTTTACAAGAATAATATTAAGATCCTATATACTTCTATTCTCTAAGAAATTATTAAAATTGTAACAGATGTCCATCATACTAGGTCTCCTCCAAAAGGAATAATGGGCTGCTTATAAATAGAAATTATCTTTTGGACAGAAAAATAAAAGAGAAAAGTCTTTTCTAAAATATTCAGGAAGATGTCTCATACTTTTAGTGACATTTACAATCTTATTAGAACTCTGAGCTAGAGATTTGCCTATGACATGTAAATTTCCAGAGATGTATCATGAAAGACAAAATGTTTTCTATGAATTGAAGAAGTAGAATGCTTTCTGCAAGATAGTGTCTGGTCACGGCCCTATACACAATTATCAAAGTTCTGTCTCACCTTTATGTATACAAGGCATTTATTCTTTAAAAAATAAGAATTCTTAAAGCTTGTGCTAATAAAAGTTTTTAGACATAAGCATTTTCATAAATCAAATGCCATTAATATATTCAGATTTCTCTAAAACCTTCCCTGGCCACTTGGAATTTGCACATAGGTTGAATTCGTGATATCCTTTAACCTTGAATTTTTTGCACATTTACCTGTCTGCTTAGAGGATATTTAAACTTTCCAAACATCCTGGGCATACAAAGGTCAACTCCACATAGCATATGGAAGGAGTCTGATGCTGATGCACTTCAATAAACTTGCCTTGAAGATACCCTATATATTTTTGGCAAATAAGATACAAATACTTATGCATTAGGTTTATTGTTTATGTGAAAGCATTCTAAGTAGTATATATACAGGAGATGTACAAAACCTGTCACAGAATGATTTTGCTATCCATGAGTTATATGGGATATTTTATCTGAGAACTCACAGTAATCTATGAACAGAAATTAAAAAGTGATTTTAAAGGACACAAAGATGACGTGTGTTTTTGGTTTTAAAACAAAATGTTTAAAAAATTGAACTGCCTCAATCTTCTGCTAGTGAAATTTACAAAAACAAACAACTTCTCCCTCACACTTACAAAAACCCTCCAAAACTGTGCAGGCTCTTACAAGTCAAAACTAAATCACAGTATATTAGGCAAAAGAATATACAGAAGAAAATGTGTATCCTCCAAATATCACAGGCTGCAAACACAAATATTTTATTTTTATGAGTTTTACCATGGATCTTGTGTACAATTTCATAATAATTCTTCCTAAACTTGTAAATTTCTCTGAACTTTCCAAGTTAATCACTGATCTGTTGCATCCTTCTTCATTCACTTACTGCTGAAAATCAAGTTACTTTTTTTTTTTTTTTTAAGTGAGTTCTTTGAACAACATAGAGCAATAAAAATACTTTTTATCATTGGAATAGGAACTTTTTACTGTATTTCTTTAATGTGTGTGGGGAAAAAAGAAAGATTTTACTCCTTGATTATGATGGCTCATAAGGGAGTAAGTGAACCTTGATTTGCTTGCAATCCAATATGTTTAAGCTGTAAAAATTTGTAATTAAAAATGTATGCATATAAACTCTTTTAGATTTGCTCTGTGTCTTTGGGAAATTATCTACAATGCAAACCCGTGCATTACCTATTTTATCCCATCTATACTCCTCAGTGACTTACAGGTATTTGGGATTTCTATGATGAGCATCATGGGGAAAAAATCTGAATATAAGTCTGTGTTCTCTGAAGCAAATCTCTGGCATCAATGGACCATTTCTCAGCAAGTTAATGCTACAGATATACTCTATTAGTTCCCTTACTCCTCTGGGCAAAGTTATAATGAGTAGTGGCACCAATGGGCAAAAAAAACCCAGGAACATCTGTTTGAATCTTAAGATACTTGTTGATAGAGCTAGAAACACATCAGTATTTAGTTTGTCTCAAGAATACAGAAGATTATTTGTAGCAGCAGAGGCTAGAAATTACTTCTGCAATGCACTTTTTCTACCCCATTTATACCATTGGATTTGAAATCTAAGAGATGTATAGTAGTTTTGTCTGCATTATGTGTGTAAACACTTCCTTTATATTATTTTAAAATGTATGCATTTTTATTAGTTTTTATCTTTATAAGTTCCTCATGATTTAAGTATTTCTTTTAAATGCTCCTTCACCATGAAAACCATTATTATTCCTCTATTCTCAAAAACAGTGTTGCTATTCAGTATGTAAAAATACAAAGACATGAAATCTAAGTTTATTTACTTTTCACCTGTACCTCAATAATTTATGTTTACGGAACTTCTTTGCATTAAGCCTCACATATCAAAGAAGTAAAGAGAACCTAATTTAAAAGATGTTTATCTATTTTCCCTCAGATTTTATGCAAACCCAGGTGGAACAAACAGGAACCAAGGGGTACCAAACAGATCTACTTTCTGACTCACTTGATTGATGAAAGAAATACTTTTTTCTGTTAATGGGAGATTATGAGATATGTTTGTTTTCCATGCTTTTCAGCTAGTAATAAGGCATGACTATATATATATATTTTCTTTTTTTTTTCACAAAAATATTTGATAGAAGATTTCACGCATCAGAGAAAATCAATAGTGCTCACAAATAAAGTGTTGTGCACACATTTATTTTGGAGAAGAAGCTGAAGTCCATTTCACACTGATGTATCTTTGTCTTTTGAAAGTTTTCTTTGGATCCAGCATCTTCAAACACACATTTGAGAACAACAATAGTGGAATGGTATTCACTGTCTCTGTTAATAATCAGTAGAGAAAACCTTTATTCAGCTTTATAGGATAAATAAATACAATTCTTCATTGTACCACCATGAAACTATGTAGAAAATGGTAAGGAACTATGTCTAACACTATATATCTGTTTTGCTTCTTTTTACTGTTACAAGTCAGTAAAGATATCAAGAACTACCAAATGAGCGAATTAACTTCATCTTTTAGTGATTTTATGTTCATATGTTTTGTTCAAAATATTTATGTAGCAAATGAAAGGGAAGATTCATGAAGGGAACGCCACACTAAGGCTTATATCTTAATCTGCTGTTACAAATTTCTCCTAGAACTGTTCACCCTAATTTAAAAAGAAACTTAGGATTAAAAAAAGCAAGTTTTTGAATAAAAACACTAGAACTGATTGTTTGCTGTCTTTTCTTTGATATTCAGCTCTTACTGATTGCCTGTTCAGTGTGATTTTTATTGAAGTCTACAGGAAGATTCCTTTAGGAATTGCTTTCACAGAATAAGATTAAAAGTTTTTGATGAAAAAATAAAGCTGTTCAATTTATTCTTAGTTTCCTTTCTTCTTCTTGTCTCCTCAAGAATTGTTTCAAACTTTTGTTCCAGTTGAAAATACTCAACATTACTACTTAGGAAATGAGAATTTACTTTTTGAAGTAATGCTTCTGAAGTTCTTTGCATATAGGAGAATTGTGTATATTTTTCTCACAGGATCATAAAACCATAGAACAGTTTGGCCTGGAAAGAACCTTTAAAGATCACTAGGTCCAACCTCCGGCTGCAAAAAGCAGGGATCTCTTCAACTGGATAAGGTTGCTCAGAGCCTTGTCCAATCTGACTTTGAATATTTCCAGGGATGGGGCACCTACTAGCTGTCCGAGCAACACGTTCCTTTGTTTTCACCACCATCATTGTAAAAACTTCTTTCTTATATCTGCTCTGAACTGACCCTCCTTCGGTTTTATCCCATTTCTCTTTGTTCTGTCACAAAAAGACTGCTAAAAAGTCTTCCCTCATCTTTCTTGTAGACACACTTTAAGTACTGAAATGTCACAATAAAGTCTCCCCAGAATGTTCTCTTATCCAGGCTGAGCAAGCCCAGGTCTCTTACACTTTTTAATAGGAGCTCCATCTTTCCAATCACCTTTTTGACCCTCCTCTGGACACTCTCCAACAGTTTGACATCCTCGTTGTTCTGGGGACCCCAGAACTGGATGCAGCACTCAGGATGGGATGGGCAGGATCTCATGGGAGCAGAGTAGAGGGGCAAAATCCCCTTCCTCGACCTGCTGGCCATGCAGCTTTCGACACAACCTCAAACACGGCTGGCTTTCTGGTCTCTGGGTGCATATTGCTGGCCAATTTGTGCCTTTCATCCATTTGTGCCTTGTCCTTCTTGGTAGTGCTATTCTGAACCTCTCTTTCCCACAGCCTGTATTGGTATTGGAAGTTTCACTGAGCCAGGTGCAACAACTTGAACTTGGCCTCATTGAACCTCGTGAGGTTTCCAATGGCCTATGGAAAATTAATTTTATCCTGTGATAATATTTTGTTTCATAAAACCACACCCATTCCATTCATGGAAATAAATTAGGCATGCAGTGAAAATACAAACAGTCTACTAGACTGCCATTGTGTTCTAAAGGAGTTTACCATTAAAAAAGACATAGTTTTAATTGAAAACTCATTCATTTGAATTTGTCCAATTGCAATAAGTGATCAACTTTTGAATTATTGTATAGAAGACAATTAAAAATTCTGATTTTGAAATCTCTTGAAAGAAGATGAAACAGACACATTCTGAAGCAGATGGATACCAAGGAAAAACTAGTATTGAAATACTATCAAAGGGAATATTACACTTTATTAATAATTATTAATAATTATTAATAATATTAAGCCTTTCTTCACATATGAACAGTATATGTTGGTGACCTTTAAAATGGGCACAAATTAATTTTCAATAAATATATGTATACTCTAAAGAGGGAAGTGATTTTGTGTTGACCTAAATGCAGCTTCCTGGTTTGTAATTAGGCAAAAAAAGAAGTCATTATCATACATATTTTGTACTTTGATTATGTTCCTGAAATCTTGTGGTCTGAAATAGCGGATTTCTGTTGCGGTTTTTGATGTTGGTTTCTCGGTTGTTTTTTTTTGGTTGTTTTTGCTTGTTTGGTTGGTGTTTTGTTTTGTTTTTTTGGAGCGAGATTGTGTGATATGTTTTTTTCTGATGCTTTACTGAATTACTCGAAAACTAAAATAATTTAATTAATGAACTTCTGAAAAAGCAAGAAAGATGTTGTTACCGAACTATTCTTTCTTCTGTTAAAAAAAGAACTTACACTTGTTTAGATGAAAAACAGAACAACTCTGATACATGTTCAGTTCCACCTTGTCCTGGACAGACATGAATTCTGCCACATTTTGCAACAAGTACATTAAGCTTCCAAAGCTTCCACAGAGCTGCTAGTTTTCCAGCTGCTTCACTAGAATCACAGTTGTGTGTGACTCTGCGGATGTCTCTCCTTACCTTTGGCTAGATTTTGAAGCAGTACTGTGATCTGAAAAGTGTCAAGGACTTGCTATTTAAATTTCTGACATGAATAATGATGAAGGCTGCTTCTCCATCCTGGCCATTAATTCCACTTCTTATGTGAAGGTTCATTCTGCAGATATCTGCTTGGAGAGTCCAAGGTTGTACTATTCTCTTTGGTAATTCATCAGTTGCTTTTGAAGGCTTTGTGGGAGATCTAGAGAAAGATTTGCTAATTTGTGACTGGAGCTGCAGCAAAAAGATAAATGCAGTTTTTTAAAAAATGAATACTAGTTAGCTGCCTCATAAACCAGCTAATTAGGTGACGTGCTTCAGTTCAATAATATTGAAATGAAACATTAAAAAAAATATTCCAAGGAAGACAGTTTATCTATACTTATGCTTGAAAACAAATTCTTGTGTCATGCAGAAGGTTTTCTTCCAGATAGCAGCAATCCTCTACTATATTTATGGTAATTGACATTTCATCCCTAATCCTTTGCAAAATATTAAATAGTAGGGTAGCTCCTGTTTTTTTTCTCTTTCTTATTTAAATACAAATGGTATGTCAATGGCAGAAAAAGAATTACAATTCATTTTTCAAAGACTCTTTGAAATAATTATATTTCTATTTCTTACATTGAATTCTAATCCTTCATGTAAAAAAATAAATGAAACATTATATGTGCCTTTTCAAAGGTTTTGCTTAATTCTACATCTTGAGCATTTAACTAGTGTGCAGAATATACAGTCAAAATACATTTTATTGGGCAGGACAGAAGAAATGTCAGTCACATATACATATATGATATACATATACAATGTTTAGCTCATACTTCTTTGTGTTCACGTACAAAATGTTTACGTGTCCTGTATGCAGGTCAGGGCAATCCCAAGCACAAATACTGTGTGGGCAGAGAATTGATTAAGGGCAGCCTTTAGGTGAAAGACTTGGGTGTGGTGGTGCACAAAAAGCCCAACATGAGCAGACAATGTACACTTGCAGCCCAAAAAGCCAATCACATCCTGGGCTATAGCAAAAGAAATGTGATCAGCAGGTGAAGGGAAGTGGATTTTCCCCTCTACTCTGCCTTCACAGATCCCACCCGGGATACTGCATCCAAGACTGAGGCCCTCAGTATAAAAAGGACAAGGATCTGCTGGAGCAAGCACAGAAGAGGGCCACAAATAGGATCAGAGCTCTGCAGAACTTCTATGAAGACAGGTGGAGAGATGGATAGCTCAGCCTATGGAAAAAAGTCCCCAGGGAGACCTTTCAGCAGTCTCCTAGTATGTAAAAGGGGCTTCAAGAAACCTGGTCCAGTGGAATATGTCCCTGCCCATCGCAGGGAATGTGAAACAAGACAATATTCAATATCCCCTCCAGCACAAATCTTTCTATGATTTTATGATACTATGAAACACAAATAAATACTAACAAAACACATTTGGAATCATCATTGCAGACAATAGTACAAATTAGACGAGTTTTCATGATGTAATCTTCTTTAGCCTGCGTTCCCCTGTGTGAAGACAGTAGTAGCATAAATGCATAATAATGCATTTTTACTATCCTTCACATCAAGTAGAAATATTATTCAGTAATATTTTAAAATAGCTGTCATTCAGATCTAGAAGTCTGCTATGCTTCAGGTGATTGAAAATTTCTTTGCAAACTGTTCAAAATGTCCATTGATCAATCAGCTAGATTTAATTGTAAAGCTTCCTTTGCACTGTGTCATTCTCAGTTGAGAACTGTTCCATAATTATCAATTCTGCATTGCTGATCCACTGATGTTTCACACCAGACTCAACTCTTGATATGGATTTTCATGATAAGGCTGTCCTTGCTTTGTGGAAAAGAAATTTTAGTTTCTAAAACAGGGTTTCTGTTGAGCATATTTCTCGGTGTTTCCTACCGAGAAACCAGCAACTCATGTGTGTTTGACTTTGACACTGTTCAGGGATGGCTTTTCTCTTCTCCTGCAGGAAGGATGAGACTCCATTATTTTAATTGGACTGTCTTAGAATGTGTTTCTACTGTTTATTTGTTTCTGTGCTTGTTTGTTTTACCTCTCCATAAAGAATAAATGGATATACACAGGAGGGAACCTCAATTAGAGGATAACAGAATTCCTAAATGCTTGGCTACAAAGGTAAAAAAATCTACTTGAAATATAAGGTAAGAGATGAATCATTCTGAATGACATTTGATGATTGAATGCTTTTACAGTACTGTCCAAACACTCTAATTTGGAATGTAAGATTCCTATTGATGCTGTTTGAAACAAAAAATTTGCCATTGACAAACTCTTGCAAGTAATAAGTATATTATATTGGTGTGAGTTTGGCTGCAGAACAGAGGAAAAATGCATCAAGGTTCTGGATAACATGAATTAAATTATTTAACTCTAGCAAAAATTAAACTATAGCATGTGGGACTGACCTAGTATTTTGGTAGAAGCAAGTCTTCTATAAAACATGAATTTATTTGCACTGAAGTACTAGAATCCTCTACTCATCACATTGGAAAAGAGAATTCAAGTTAAAAGTTTAAAGACTTTTATAAAGTGTGCAATAAAAGATTCTTGTTACAGAAGAAGAAAAGACTTTTCTCATCTTTCCCCCCCATAGGACACTCACATTGCTTACACAGACCATTCTGCAGCATCTATAATTTAATGAGGGATCCTAAGCTTCCCAACTTCTATTTTTCTGTTTCAATTTCTGAATAGTTTGGTCAATTCTGTGTCTGAAGAAAATGCTTTCGAGTATATACTGCGATATTGGAGTCTGCAGAGACTGAGCTCAGACTGTTGCTCAGGGACTGAGACATATTTTTTTATACATTTAATACCATTTGTCATACTTGTCATGTTTTGTCACAAATATTTATTCCACAAAAGAACTAAATTATTGTAAGAGAAGCTGCCCACAGTAGCTTCTATGTGAAATCTTAAATTCTATGTTAGTAGAACAAGCTGTAAGATGGAGAGTTCAAGTTTCAGTCCTTTATATCTAACTTATGATTGTGGTGAACCAAACAGGAGATATGCAAAATTATAGATACACAAAAAAGTACTGACTTTGTAAACCATCCTATTTCCATCTTTAAAGGTATAAGACCTGCTGTTCTTCAAGATGGTGAGGAAAAATAAAGAGAGCTTAATCATGTCAATGATAAGCTCTACAGTTATTTTCTGAACATGAATCAGCAGTAAAGCAAAAATGGTAACAAAGCAGCTTGGTATGCATGTACTGGCTATGTGTGCCATTGTGTCTGTATACTTGTTTCTTTACTTCTGCCAACATTTCTAGACTTTAGCTCTCAAAACATACTTTAGAATAATCACAATTCTACCCACTGTGTTATATTTTGGGTAAAATTCAACACTTACAGGATGCTACGAATTTCGTCAATTACGACTTTTCAATGGATTATATATGAGCTGTCCAACACACAAGTACGAGCATCAGATAAACACTGAGATGTTCAGTACAGCCTGAAAATGGTGACAGAGCAAAATCACTGTCAAAGCGTCTTCCCTCTAAACACATGAATTTCAGGAGAAAAGTACGTATTTTTGTCCCACCCACCCTCTTAGGTATACATGCAAACATAAACGCGTAAATACGCTTAAAAATACGTGCGCAATTTTTGTCCCTAAAGGCCTATGTATGAGCTAAGCCCTGTACTATTGTGCCTATTTTATTGAGAGCATGAAGGGAGTAGACTAGATTACCACATACCATTTGTCCCAGTACAAAACATAAATGAATCTCTTAAATCCCTTACAGGAACTTGAAAAAGAAAATCATGTGGAACATTTTGCATATGAGGTATAAAGAGTGTTTAATAACTCCATCATACTTCATTGTTGGATATTTTTTACAAGCCAACAAGTCCCAGTCTGCATCAGGTGCCATGCTCCTACAGGAAAGTGCAGTTTTGAAGTCAAGATAAAAGGAGAATTATAGCCCCTCCATCTTTAACATTTTTCCTTCTAAATAGCACTCAAAGAAAGTCTGTAGTCTGAAAGTTCACTATTATCTTCAGTAGCAAAAGCAAGATCATTGAAAGCATTTATATTTAATATAGAGACAACAGTGTCATCTCAGTTTCACTGTTGGTTTGCTTTCTCAGTTTTAAAAGCAATTCAGCATGAATATTCCGTATTCTACAGCATTTTCCCTCCCTCACTTTAATTGCATTAAAATGAGTGCAGGATCTCAATCATGGAATAGGAGCTGTGAATATTGAGTTTCATTATGCGAGAAATCTTAATTTAAGCTCAGTTTCATTGTTGGTTTACCTTATCAAAATGCTCTCCAGCAAGCTGAGCTGACGAGATAATGCAGAATGGAATATTAGTTATCATCACCAAGTACATAAACACAGAACAAAAGTAAATAACTGTCATCCTAAAATTAACATACTCATCCCTAAAGAACTGCTGTTCATAAACATCTAATTAATTCAATAAAGGTGTGACTGGGTGTATTCAATAGAGGAGACTGGTTATTTTGTCTTCTAATGGAGAAAGATGTGGAGGGGAAGCAATTGCGATGGCAGATCTTCTAAAAATTCCTAAACTTCATGTTTTGAAATTACTAGAATTTTAGCTCTTATATAATTTTTATATGTATATATATATATGTATATAAAACCCAAAAGCTATTAACATAATTTCTACAAAATGTGTGCAATCTCAGCATTTCTATATGCTACGTTTTATATCATCTTAACATAATGAATAAGATAACTGCTAAAATGACAAAGGTATGTCATTCATTTAAATCACTACATAAATTTGCATTCTTGTTTTCTTTCCCTTGACCTGACCAAGGAATCATTCAAGTGATCACTTATTCAGCTGGGACACAGTAGTTTTCCTTAAGGCAACACAATTTTGGCACTGGCTTGTGTGAGTATGGCTCATTCTTACATTACTGATAAACCAAGAATTTCTCACTTTTTTTACAGTAAGCATTTAAATAAATACTTAAATTTCCACTTTTATAATTTGAAAAAAAAAAAACTAGAAATGTTTAATAAGTTTTATCTTGAACTAACTGTAGCTTCATTGTCAAGATTTTACAGCTCCAGTGAGTTAAATATACAGACATAGACTGGACTTCAAATAAATTAGGAAAGTTAGGATGAAACCTCAGTAGTGTTTTCATTAAGTCAGAAAAGAGCTACTATATTTCTGTCTTTATTCCCAAGGATCATTTTGAAGCTACTGTAGAGGAAAACAACAAAGTATAAGGAAACAAATTGAACACGATCAATTTGATAACCTTAAGCTAAATCTTCTACTACAAAAAATTTGAGACCTCTCGTTTTGAAAAACAAAGGCAAAAAAGCTATATCTGAGTGCTGGTTTTGGAAATAAAGACACTAAGGAGAATACCTTAATCTGATGTCTGGACATCTGTCATGGATTAACCCCAACCAGCAACCAAGAACCACACAGCCACTCACTCACTTCCTCACAGTGAGATCTGGAGAGAATTGGAAGAGAAAAAGCTAGAAAACTTGTGGGATGAGATAAAGACAATTTAACACGGAAAGCAAAAGCCAGGCACTCCAACAAATCAAACCAAGGAATTAATTCATCACTTCCTATGGGTGGGCAGACTGGTGTTCACCATCTCCAGGAATGCGGGGTTCTATCACACATAATGGTAACTCAGGAAGACAAACAAGATCACTCCAAATGTCCTCCTTCTTCTTCCTTCTTACCCCATTTTATATATTGAACATGATGCCATATGGTCTGAAATATCCCTTTGGTCAGTCAAAGTCAGCTATTCCAGCTGTGTTTCCTCCCAGCCTCCTTTAAGTACATCCACTGCTCTGGTGTAGGATCATTCGTGGGTTGCAGGGGTCAACCTGCCTCACCGTGGTCTTCACCACAGGCTACAAAGGAATCTCTGTTCTGGCATCTCCTCTCCCTCCTCCTTCTCTGAACTTTCTGTCTTGTTGAGTTGTTTCTCTCATGTGTTCTGATTTCTTTCTCTCCTGACTGCTGTTGTGCAGCAGTTTTTACCCTCTTCTTTAATCCTTTATTCTAGAGGAACTACTGTGACATCCCACCCTTAAGGGGAAGGGAACATTCAAGATTTTTAGATGCTTATGGTCAAAAGGAACTACAAAATTCAGAGGATCTGCAAAAAAAACCAGCAAAGTTTTATCATGAAATGACAGACTTGACATGGAAATTGGTATGTTAGTATAAGCACACAATAGTGGGTTTTGGACAAAAGAATTAGAATTGAACAAGGAGACGAAGGAAGGAAGGAAGGAAAGGAAGGAAGGAAGGAAGGAAGGAAGGAAGGA
>VWZV01015509.1:94576-189338 GCA_013397155.1 Irena cyanogastra
AGAAAAGAAGAAGGAAAGAATGAGGAGAAGGAAGGAAGAAAGGAAGGAAGGAAGGAAGGAAGGAAGGAAGGAAGGAAGGAGAAAACTCACACTATAATGTGTTGTGCTCACCTCCAGGAACTAGAACAAGGACATTTGTCCAGGAAAAGTGCTGCCCTGCATCCCCTGATCCCCATCAATAGTCACATCTTGTTCTTTCTCGTGGCATATTATTACCAGCAATCCTTGGCTGGTTCCACAGACATCCAGCTCTCGGTGTTTGAGACATACAGCTTAGCCCCTTATCTTCTGAGATTTTACAGATTCCACTGAGGCTCTTTTGACCTCGAGCTCTTTTGGCCAGCAGTGGGTCTCTGTTGGAGCTGGCTAGAACTGTTCTATCACACTTAGGAGAGTCTTATAGTGTCTTCTCACAGAAGACACTCATGCAGACACCTTGTTACCAAAACCTTGTGAAGGAAACCTAATACATTTGCTCATTAACAGAACTGATTAAGAAGTATTTGACAGAAATTTATTTTCTTTTTCCTGAAGAGAAAATATATCCCTAAATAATAATTGAATAACTGAATTGAGGTAAACTGGGAACAAAAATAAAAATATATTTGTTTTCATGCTGTACTAATCCAAAATTGTTTTTGAATAAGGCATTGTCTGGTCACAATAAATCCAGATTTTTAATTATGTGTCAGTTTAATATCAATACCAATGCTATGTCATCTGAAAGATATACATTTGCATATTTATTGTACCTATTCTCCTAAATAGTCTCACTGGTCAGGATGCACCTTCTATTATAAATTTTTCATGTGCTTCTTGGCAGTCAGGAAGCCATGACATATTATAGAAAAAGTCATCCATTTAGGAATCAAATCTGAACATAGGAAATGTTGACAAGAAAACAATTATCATGAGACTCAGAGCTGTTCCAAGAGAAGAAGGCTGATGCGGTACTGGACTGATGAATTTTGAAGATACGTTATTGCCAGATCCTTTAGAAAAGTATAGTCTTGAAAAGGTGATATTTTGACTTTTCATCCAATGAAAACAAACACTGAAGCTTTCTGTGTGAAACAGTACAGAAACATAGTGTGTTGTATTTGTTACCAGGTTTCTGAATTTTTACATCTGGAAACAGTGATCTTGAGAATTAATAATTGTAGTTTATTTTTGTTTTATATAAATTGCACAGAACTTGTTTCTCTAAGTATGCGGTATCCAGTGATTAAGATAATTACACAGCTAATTTACTTAAATTTGTGGCTTAGATGAGATATCACGAATAGCATCCTTCCCTCACCAAAAAAATAAGTAAAGCAATTAATTTTAACAGATTGGAAGAATTGAGAAACAGGAGCATTTAATGGCAAGTAGTAAACAGCAGCTGCTGCACAGTGAATATATTCTTGCTTTGCACTAGCTTTCTCTTTCTGCTAGATGAAATAAAACATTTACAACTCTCTTACAAATATGTAAGTATCTTTTATTTTAAAATAAAAATAGAAAACCTAGAAGTATAGTAGGAGAGGCTTATTGTAAATTATTTCTTTTTCACTGTTTGTGAGAAAAGTGGCATTTTAAAGTAAAATTCTCCTAATGAATGATGGTGGGAATAGGAGAAGGAAAGGTCAGCTAGAACGGAGGGAAATTACTGCTGATGGGAGGAAATGAGGGAGTGCAATAAAATATTCTAGAGCTTTTACAGTGAACTGATTTGGCTTTTTTTTTCTGCAAACCTGAACAAATTTCATTAAGGCTGATTTTCTTGATTTGCTTAGTGTATTTAACTGTCATTCTTTTTCACTATGCTCAACTTGTCCTCTGTGGATTGCTATTGAAATATGGAATATACAAGATACTGAAGTGATTCAACTCCTTAGTTATGTTTCTTCATCCACAAGTACCCAGGCATGGTTAACCTATAAACTAGAATACAGATAAACCACCAATTATAGGTATACCTAAATGCACACTTGTGTATAAAAATGCCCCTTTAAAATTACTATTGCTTCCAAAAGCATGCTTAGATGGTTGCTATTATCTGTTTACAAATTTTTCGATGAGGTGACACACAAAGCTTTACTGTGGGGAATCTTTACAATATCTTTCAAGTCAGAGGTTGAGTCAGAGATTCTTATTTTCTGCTTGGTGGTGTGTGGTAAGAACGACAATAACAATAATGTGGAGGTAATTACTGTCTCTAAATTACTTCAGATGGGCTTTCTCTGCAACTTTACGCACTAATTTCTCCTAAGCATTTTCTGTGTGTGAAACACGTATCTACTTATTTTGGATGCACAAAAGAGAAGAGAATTCTGTGTAAGTCTTGTGATGTTCTATTTGCTTGGGTAATGTTCCTGTTTTATCTGCTCACAGTTGTGACTAATGCCTCTGCAAAGCTTTATAAGTGAGTGTTAACAAACCTGTTTACACATCGGTTTGAGTTTTCAAATGACTACTGACATATAAACAACCAGGAGGAAATATTTTTCTGGTAGAGAGAGAACAGATATGAATTAGAGATATGTCTTAGTAATGATAGGAAGTGATATTTGCATAATCAGCAGGTATTAGTTATGACTCTATTCCTTTTATGGCTAAGCAATAAGCTTTTGAAAAATAGTGAAGAAGATATTTGCACTTCTCAGTTCATAAAATGAGTGCAACGTTAGGAATAGTGCACCTGATTTGGCAATAAAGAGTTGACTCCTTTTAGACTAGTTGAATTATAATCTTTAGTGAGAGAATTTTAGTCCATGTAGAGCTATGGAAGTCCCTCTAGAGAGAGAAAATGCAATAATGTGTTGCTGGTACAGCTTTTGGTCAAGATACAGTTTTACCATGACTGCCTCTATACCTGCCTTAATGTTTCCACCTCTGCTGGCAGCAAGATCCTAGCAGTGGCCTGATATCTTCATTGTTTCACATTTATCTGTGAAGAAGTCAGACCGTAATCATCCCAAAATAAGGAAGATGCAGTAAGACACACTGCTAAAGTTTTCTCAGCATAGCTCCTGGTAAGTTAATAATGTAAAATTCTTATTCAACCACTTTGCTTGTATTTCATTAATCTGTATGTATTAAAGAAAATTATTCTGCTCAGTTTCACTTAGTACAGCAAACAGCATAGCTGAGGCCCACCTCAATGTTGGTTACAACTTATTTTTAATAATCATTCTGAGTTGAGTGTCATTTCATCAAAAGAAAAAAAATATTCACTTTATCCAGTTTCATTGAGTTAAGAAAAGGAGAGTGATAAAAGTGAAGGGAAAAAGTAAGAGGGAAATTGTTAATCTTTGTGCCAACCTGTTATCTAGGAAATGCAGAAATGATCAATAAAAATAACATACTAGGTTTTTATAGATTTTGATGAAAGTTTTAAAGGCAGGGTAAGTAACATGGTATAACAAAAAATGACACACATGGAACTCTCTGATTTACCTCACTGACAAAGTTTACAGTTGTCTCCCTAAACATTTAGCATCACCTTGGAGCTTATGTTATGTTTTATCATGGACAAACTTCTTGTCCTTAAGGCAGATGGATATTAAGGTGAAAAGGGCTATTTCAAGAACATATAAATCAAGGTCATCAGTTTTTCTTTTCACATGCCTCAATGACCAAGAACAATTTAGTGTTCTTATAGCTCAGCTGAAAGTCTTGAAATGTTTACAATTATTTTTATCTTTTTTATATTTTTGCTGTGAACCAACTATAGAATTTCAAATATTGATGTTTTCTGAAGGGAAGAAAAACACAAACCTTCAGTAACCTTAGTAAAACATTTACTAAAACAGTACTAAATCTACCAAAAGGAAAATGTTAATGAGAAATCAAATTCCTTCAACTGTCAGAATTGTAAATAAAATATTACAAAAGTAAGGAAATTCTTTATTGGTGTACCAGTCACTATACTATGTATTTACATTCTCTCTTTCCACCACATTTTCAAATGAAAAATCAATGCCATAGGTAGTGTTTCCACAAAATGTAAAATTATTTTCATTAAATATAATACCTAAAAAAATATTACTAGCTCAGCATAGTTGTCTTTCTCCTGAGAATAATTTACATATGTCATATTTAACATAAATGTACATCTTGGGGTCCCAGCCCTACAGACCTGAAGTCGTAATGTCCAATAATATTCTGCATCAAAAATATGAAGACAGGGAAATGGCAAAAAGAAAAGTTTATGTGCAGGTGTAAAATATCTGTTACATTCAGCTGAAAGTAACTTTCAGTGCAGTAGCTGATATCTGACTATAGGGAAAGCGTAATGTTTCAAAGAGTTTTTTTTTTGGGGGAGGGGAAAGATATAAAGCATTTCCTAACTGAGAATATTTCCTTCTGTAAGGTAGAAACTGGATACATAAATTTTTCACTTACAGTAATTTACACAGCAAAAGAAGAGAATGAGGAATTAGAGGTCCATATACAGCTGAACAGCCATAATTTCACTGGTACAGTAGATACATGGTGAGGTAAGTTGCCTAACTAGGTGAAGTAATAAATGGTAGACAGCTCAGGAAATGACGAGATGGGGAAATGTGGAGATGGGGCTTCTTGACATGTCTCAACAACATGAGTGAACTGACAGGGGAGATGTTCTGCTTGACATAATAAACAAGGAAAATCTCACTGGGGATGTGAAGCAAGTGTGATATGACAAATTTCAAAATCTTTAGAGAAGTTACCAAACAAATAGCAGAATCTCAAATACTGGACCTCAAGGAAGAGAAATTTGTCCTTCTTTGAGAACCACCTTGACCAAACCCTTTGCAACACCTTCCTGAAGGGCAAAGGGTCCAAGCAGAACGAGTTGATCTTTAAAAGTAATTCATCTAAAGAACAAGAGAAGTCTTTTGCAGTGTTCAGTCTGAAAAGCAGAAGACTGGCATGGAGAAACAGAAACAGAAAAAGGAAGTATGTAGGAAATGGAAATGAGAGTGAATTACCCAGGAAGACTATAGAGACAACACCTGGGAATGCAGGTATGGAACTGGGAAGTCAAATCTCAATGGGACTTGAAGCTAGCACTGAATACAAAAGTCAATAAAAAGGTTTTCTGTAAGTTTATCAGTTGAAAAGAAAAAGGAAAATAAAGAAACAAATAAGAACATTAAGAAAAATTTGTGCCCACTATTCGGTAAAGCAGTGTACCTAGTGACAAAAAGGATATTAAAAAAAACCAAGAAAGATATTAAGTGGAGTTTACTTGTTTTGATTGGTTATTCCGTCCCTCAATTTTTGCTGGTCAGTTCCAGTTTCTAAAGATAATTCCTTTCAAATAAAAAGAGTAAAATGTCATCTACAATCAAGAATAATACAACTAAGGAATATTTAAAGCAGCAGGACAAATTAAGGACCATGAAGACAGGAGGCATGTTCCCAAGGGTGCTGGTAATGTGACCAATGCATGTAAACATTTTTAGGCTGCTTTTTGTGGTCTTTGAAAAGTCATAGGAAACAAAATGTTCCTGAGCACTGGAAGGACCTAATATCACACTCATCTCTAAGACTGGAAAGTAGGAGAATCTGGACAACTAAATAGAGGGAGACCAGTTTAATGTCAGATCAAACTTGAAAAAAAAGAATATGATTGGCCAGAGTGGATTACCCAAGGGCAAATCATGTTTGACCAACCAGTTTACCTTCTGCAATAAAACAATTAGCTCAGCTGGACAAAGAGAGCATGAACATTTTGTTTACGATTCTGTGCTCCTCAGTAATAGAAAAAACAAGAGACATGAGGAAAAGCTGAAAAAATGGATTTGTTTATGAGGGTAAAGAAGGAACTTGCTACTCTCAAGGGAGGGTGGAATGATGATGTGACCTGGTGCTACATACTCGTGTTCAGGGGTAGGACAAGAAGCAACAGGCACAGCTTGTAACAATGGAAATTCTAGCTTAATATATGGAGAAAAANNNNAATATATGGAGAAAAAAGTTGACCATAAGGGAGGTCAAACACTGGAATAGGATGCCTGGAGACACCACGGATTTCCAAATTTTGTAGATTTTCAAAACTCAAGCACACTAGGTGCTGAGAAACCAGTTCTCAATGGACATATTTTGAGCAGAAAGTTGGGCCAGGTGACTTGTAGAACCCCTCCAATCTTTACAATACTATGAACAAAGTTTTTAAACAAGAAATAGATTACTTACCCCAATACTTTTCATGATATATGTTGGTTAAGTACTGGCATGAAAATACTTCTCTGCATAAAATTATGAAAACAAAAGTAATATAAGTATTATGATAAAATTATAGCTGTTGGTATTAATGGAAATATATATAAAAATGTGGATAAGAAAAAAAATGCAAAGTTAGTGCTACGTACCAAGCATAAGAGTTTCCCCTATTTTTAATTTTGTTTTTTGTTGTATGTCAAAACAGTATTTTTACCAGATTTTTAAAAAATTATTACTATTATTTGGGAGAAAATGTTAAAATTATTACCATTATTGTTAAATAAACCTTATTAGGCTTTTGGGGAGCCTGGAATAGAATGACACATGTCAGACATATGCCTATGTCAGTTTCACTCTTCAGAAAAGTAAACAAGCCACAAAACAAGGAAATTAATATACATTTCATCCCTTATTTCTTTTAAATGACTATTTAATGAGCATTAGAATCTCTCAAAAACTCTCTGCTGGATCTTTATATGTCAATGTCCCAATTGTTGTAATAATAATAAGATTAAAATATAAAGTTTAGAGGAAAAAATACCAATGCAAAAAAAAATTAGCTTCTTTCTTCTCAAATTTCTTAGGGCACATTAAACAACTGTGACCAATCAAAGTCTAGTCTGACATAACAGCTGACTCTTACATCCAGGATGTTGCAATAGAGACACCCTGAAATCCATTTTAACCTGAATTATTCTGCTCTCTTGGTATCTTATGCAGGGAGTAGCATTTAGACTGTGTAGAAATCAACAGAATTTTTTCCCAAATTTTAGTTCCATCAAAATGTACAGATTCTAGTGTTTTCTTAAATCCTTAGGGAGGAAAAAAACTTAGTACTAGCACTAAGCACTTAGTACTAGTACTTAGCACTACCACAAGAAAAAACCTTGTACTGGAAACCGCAACTAAAAAAACCCCAAAACCTGCCACACAAATATTCACATAATGAATACCAGTTATTATTTTCCTTTTTGGAACAGCACCTCAATTACACAATGTGTTAGATCATTTTGCAGATCGGGCTTTCAAACACTGAAATGAAATATAAAAAAATATTAATAATATTTGGTAAGTCAATCACATAAACCTGAAAAGACAAATCTATTCACTATATTTATCTAAAGGAAAAGACTACTTTAGCAACATCATTTTATAAAAATGTCTCTTACTTTCTTTTCTCCTTAGAGGAAGAGAGAGAGAGAGAGAGAACTTTTTTATAGCACATTATTAATTAATATGACTTCCCTTTGATCCTCTCTAATTAATCAAATACATATTGAAATAAATTCCCTGTTCTTCATATTCAAATATATTTTTACATTTATTCCATTATGATATTTATTACTGTTTTTGTGAAAGCTGAAAAAGCTTACGTTCTCTTTTCTGCTGGGTAGAATGTTACAAAACATTGCTGAAAATTCACAGCTCCCAAAACATAACAGCATTAATAAAATTTACTTGCAAGATTGTAAAGGAATTTTACTTAGATTCTTTCCTCTTTCAGGTATACAGCCAACACATGGCATCTTACTAAGACTAAAGCAATGGAAAAAAGGGGAGAAGTCAATGTATTATTCCACAGTATGATAAATCATACTGAAAAATATTGAATAGTTGTAGTTACTACCAGAGCACAGGAGTACTATGAAATTTCTTGCTTTATTTTATGAAGCATTGAACGGTTCAAAATAACTATTGCTTTGAGATGTCATCTATAAATCAACACAGGCCAATGGCAGCAAAGTGATGGATATCCACCCAACTAAAAGATTTGATCATAAGACACAAGCTAAAACAGTGACAAGGCAGAGATAAATGTTTGTGTTCAGATTAACATCCCAAGGTCAGAGTGCCTAAGCATATAAATGAGGAATTTCAACTAACACTCTAAGAATATTAATCTAGAAATGGGTAACAGCAAAATAAAGAAGATACTGAATTTTAATGACGTCTATTTTCATTGTCTAAGAAAATATTTGTAGTATACTAATCACAGAGAGATTGGAATTTGTTCTATCACAGGACTTGTTTCCTGAAAATATCAGCATTATCTTGGGTTTTTAAGACAGTTTTATTTTTCATCTGTTTATTTAACATGTATGTTAATAAAGCATCAAAGGATAGATTGTACTGTAAAATCTTTACTTCTTGAATGAAAAAATAGAGCATATTATGTCATGACAGTCATGCACTACTAATTCTAAGATGACTGTGTGTTTATACAAAGTTTTGTTAAGGTTTTACAGGATTATTTAACATTTTAATTTGTAAAAGTAACAGAAGATAGTGGGAGAGGCATTTCAAGAACGTAGTAATTAATGTCGAAAGAACATATCAGCTTCCTAAAGTAGACAGTGCATATTAACTCTGTTTTAAATATATGGTACTTTGTTCAGTTATAGAATATATTGAAAATATAATTTTCACCATTAAAAACACATGAAAAGTGGGGTTTACTTCTGATGTTAGATTTTCAACATGAATGAGTGTAGTAGTTGTTTTAGCAAAATGCTCTTCAATTCACACTTTCCTGTCTGAGTTTGGGGTCAAGTCTGTAAGAGCTCATTTTTGTTCTGATGTGGATTCTTTCTCTCTCCCTCTTTATTTCCTTCTCCCTCTCTCATGCCCTTTTTTTTTTTTGTTTCTCGGTCCCTTACTTTTTCTCTATTTTTTCCCAGTGCAGTGCTCTTCCACTTTGTTTCTCTCCATTCTGTGGACTACAGTAGCGAGAAAAAAACCTGAAATCACAAATAATTCATCCAGTCTAAAATAACTCTTAAGAAAAACGATTTTGAGAAGTGCATTGTAGTAGGTCATTTAAACTGTGTATAGCCATGACTGAAATTTACTGGATTAACAATCTTTGGGCCCTGAGGGTTCTGTAAATACAAGCTGAAAATAAAGTTTTAAGCTTAGACAAAGAAAAAAAAAAAAAAAGAATGCCAAAGCCCGTTTGTTTAAGTAATAGTTGACAGAATTATTTGGAAATGTAAGTACTCAAATGTGTACATATATATCTATTTATATACATAAAACCATACATCCTCCTTTTCCAGCTGAATCATCCATTACACATTGAACAATTCTAAATTACTAACCACTTTTCTGGTTCTACAAAACTTAGCTGAAGACAAATAAGTGATTTATTTATTGATATCAGTGTGTCATTCCTATTCCTTTTATACCCAGCAACAGTTTTATTCCCAGTTTTCAGAGTTTCGCACAAGCTAAGATATATCTGTAATGCATGTATATAAAGAAACAAAAAACTCCTATACAATATATTAAGCTCTTATATATATTGCAGATGAGTGAATAAGCTAAAGTGAAAGACAGGCGTATTTTGAAATAGACAAAGAAGACAAATTTTTCATCTGTTTAAATGATTTCTAATTAAATAGGCAGCTATTCTCACTTACAACCACTATTTTGGTGGGATATTGCAATAGAAAGGGTTGCTGCAGGAGAAACCAGTGTAGTATTAAGAGACATCTCTCAAATCTTACTTAAATTTACTGAGATTTATATTTCTGTTTAAGAAAAAAAATAAATGCCTTAAATAACAATTTTATCAATTTTATTCAAATAATTGACCCATATTAATATTTTAAATTTATAAAACAAACTGAACAGCTCCTTTAGCTCATGAGACTACAACAAAGAGGAAGGACATATGGTTAAGCAAAACTGGTCTGAAAACATTTGGTTATTTAATATGCAGATTGATTATTTAATTTGGCTCCACATCCTTACAGAACTGAAGATGCTGCCGCCAAGAAAATCTCTGGAACCCTCTGCAGGTCAATATTAACGCATTAAATCAGTACAAGAAGAATCAGAAAATAATTATTAATCATTATCTGTGAAAAATCCAGTCAAAAATGTTAACATGATTGCAATCTTCATGTCTTCCATTTCATTGTTATTCTGAAAATATTTCTGAACATTTGGGAACTGCAAAAGAACACGCTGTTCAAAGTTATAAGGAGGGGAAATTGGGTAGGAAACTTGTTTCTAAAAAAGGATTGGCATGACTTTGTCTGCAGGGAGATCAATGAAATAATGCACTGTATTTAAATGCTTCTCCAAGAAAAAGAGAATAATATTAATTATAGCCTTTAGCTCTTTTCATGGCAATCCTTTGGTAATTATAGTTCAAGAGAAAGAACAGAAGTAATTTAAAGATGTGTTTCTTCATAAGATACCCAATTTTTTTTTTTCTTAGGAAAGAGTGCATTTCAAAGGAGAACTCTGTTTTAAGTTAGATATGCACTGTTTGCACAGAAGTAATGAAATGAACTGTAACAATATTCCTGTAGTGTATGCTGTCCTTGCAGCTATATCCATCATGGCAAGCTTGCTTGTTGGTAGTATGTTAAATGGCATCAACTTTGATGATACCCACTGAAGATCTTACAATTATTGTTGGTGAATTTTGATGTGAAATTTTATGAGGTTTGTGGTTTGGGTTTTTTTTTCCTTTTCTTTTTCCTTTTCTTTTCAAATATGGAGTGCTATCTTAAAATATCAAGTAAAACAATTATGTAGAAATTTAAAACCCTATTAGAACAAAGACAATAAAGTCTTAAAGACCAAACTCAAGACACAAGAAGATGATTTAAGTTAGAAAATATATCTGAATTAGTGCCATTTTAAAATTTTATGCAGTGTGCATCATCATGCAAACATGTAGACAAACTTTAAAAAAAATGAGACATCAGACTGCTAAACCCATTTGGGCATGTTGCTTAAACAAAAAAAAAAAAAAAAAACCAAAACAAGCAAACAAAAAAAAACCTCTCTGAATTTCATTTAAGCCCTGAGATAACTTGATAACTTGCTCACCAAATTCACTAAAGTTAGTTATTAAGTAAGTTAGTTATTAAGTAAGAATCGTGTCATGAAGAATAAAACAGCTGGATGCTCTGGTAATCTTCAGAGAGCTGTTTAGAACTATGAAAATTTCTCTACCAGAAATTTGAGCAGCATTACTTGGGGTAGAGTGAGGATACATTTTGCGGCTTTTGTGGCTTAACCCTTGCAGACAGCTCAGCCTCACATAGCCACTGGCTCACTTCCCCTCCAGCAGAACACAGGAAAGACCCATGGATTAAGATACAAAGAGTTGCATTGGTAAAACAAAGCAGTTCATGCAGGCAAAGCAAAGTAAGGAATCTATTCACTGCTTCCTTTTGCCAGGGAGATATTTAGCAATTTCTGGGAAATATAGGGATTCATCAGGTGTAGTGGTTACCTGAGAAGATGAAGGCTATAACTCAGAAGGTGTCCTCCCCTCTTTCTCCTCCTTCTGTAGTTTTATGGCCAGCATGACATATGTATGGGTCTGTTGGGGTCAGATTTCCTGGCTGTGTCCCTGCTTAACCTCTGGCACTCCCCAGCCTACTCAATGGAGGGGCAGTGTAAGAAGCAGAAAATGCCTAGGTGCTGTGTAACCCCTGCTCAACAGCAGCTAAAACATCCCTGTGTTATCCAGACTGTTCTGGTCAAAAATCCAAAATACAGTACCTTTCAGGCTGCTGTGAATGAAATTAATTCCCAGCCAAAACTAGTGTACTACATGAAGCAGCCTATTACGTTAAGTAAATGAGACAGAAAGCAGTGGTAGATGGTCTCCTGACACAGGCATTTGTTATAGTAGTTAGAAGTGAAATTGTTGTTATGAAGAATGCAAATGCATCATAGCACCATATGAAGTTCTCCAGACATAATTAATTTGTCTAGCCCAAGATAGCAATCTGGGCTTTCACAAGCAGCTCTGAGAAATACATGCTTTCAAAAGACTATTTTAGCTGGTGTCTCTAGGGACTATTAACCTTTTTTGCTGTTGTTCCACTCATTTTTACACCTGGGGCCTCACATTTGCTTTTCAATACAGATCTGCTTTGAAAATAAACAAAAAGAGAATATCCTTCACCCCACTCACTCAGCTGGTTCTGGTATTGCTTTTGTCATCCTGGTCTGAAAAAATTCTCTTGGCTTCCAAAGCCTGCATTTTTTCAGGCCAGGACTTCAAGATATCATCTCTGAGAGATGAACTCTACCCACTAGATTATTAAAACTAGGTGGAATATTCAATTAAGATATGAGCTCCATATGTTTGTAGATTTATGTTGAATGTGCCAGGAGGATTAGATGGGTTGCATCTTTGTTTGCTTTTGACAACATGCATGCTTGAACCAAATTTAGATGATCTGGATTTATCCTGTGAGATCATCACATGGATTTTTTTTTCACCTAGAGTAAATTTCTTGCATTTAGTTCTATCTTTATTGGTTTTCCTTTTTTTCAAGTAAAATAATGCGGGATTCTGTTTGATGAAAGAATTTTTCTCCTTTTTTCTTTTTTTAATTTTTCCATCTCTTTATATGCCTTCCAGGAATAGAAGGAAATAAGTAAGAATTTAAAAAAAAAAAAGGAATCTGTAATCAACCTTTCATATTTTTGTTTATTTTCACTCAGTGAAAAGGATATTCTAACATGTTTTATTTCCATCTGAAAGTTATTTTTATGTAAGATTAAACTATTATTTGGATAACTTCTATAAATTTTAAAAGCTCAAAAATCAACACCCTTTTTAATTCATTAACTGCTTTGATTGTGTGTAAAGACTTAAAGAGCACAGTTGCCTGTCTCAAACACTCTTTAGGCCACAGAAGGATGTTGCCATGAGATGAGCACAGAGGGAGGGACAGGATGTTTCTAACCTGGCAGAGGTGTGATCTGGGTAGCACACACAGGTTACTGCATCCAGACAACAAATCCACCGTGGAAATCTGTGTAAAGAAGCAACTGCAAATACAGGTATCACCGGGCAAACAAAGATCACCCCAAGTTATGGGACAGATGACATCAAAGACCAACAATGATCAAGGAAGCTCCCCCAAATATGCCTCCCTGGATACCTGAAACTTGGATGGAAGATAAGCTACAACAGCTGGGAACTCAAGATAAGATTAAGGTAGTACTGTTGTCCGGGTGTTATCTCAGACCTAGGGGAAGATAACAAAGATGGAAGAGAAGAATGGATCACTGGTAATGGACACAAAGAATGCAGAATTTATGGTCCACAACGAAAGCCAAATCTGCTGAAATCAGCTCTGACTGGGTAAAATGCAATTCCGGCAGGCAGAGATTCTGACCATGGACTCACAGCCCACTGAACCAAGCAACCCACTGACTCAGAAGAGAAAGACTGAGCAGGGGGCTAATTAGCATTAGAAGTGAGAGAATTATTTAATCAACAGACAAAGAGAACTGTGTACCCAATAAGCATTAATTATCTGCTAAAACCTATAAATATTGTAAAGTTTCGAATGACCAGCCTCTGTCTCTCTCTCTTTATTTCTCTTTCTTTCCTCCCCTCTCTCTTCCTCTTCCCCTCACCTCTTTTCTATTTCTTTCTATGTCTCTACCTCACATTTTATTGCTTAATAACATCCATAGTATTGATTTTGGCATATAGTCTTGTTTCCACCTTAATTTGGACAGAAGCATTTCTCAATAATTGGTTCTTAACACCATGTCACACTTCTGAATGTATATTTCCACTTACGTAGCAAACCTAAAAAAAGTCATTTTCAGTAGTAGTTAAAAAAGTTTTTTCTAACAGTTTCTGAGGATTCTAAAAGTTCTCTTTGATGATCCTGAGTCAGAGTGAGAAAGGAAAATGAAGACGTTCAGAATTTGCTGATATTATCAATATAAAAATCGGACTGAATAAATTTAGTGAGTTTTTTAAAATTTATTTTTGTCATTTTATTTTAATGACAAAGTATTTTCATATTTTTACCTTCAAAACCCTTTGCGAACAGAATCATATGGCTGTTAGTCTAAGAAAAATGCACATCTCTTTTATTACAATTATAAAATTCAGTTTTCATACTTTTTAGAGAAAAGAAGTAGGACTCAGAATTGACCCAAAATAACGTTTTCTTGGTAGTTCGCACACTGTTGTAACATTTTGTTTCATACAGATAGAATTTTCTCAGACAAACATATTTCAAAATTACTTGGAGCACTTAAGGCATTCAAAAATATTATTTTGTAATGAAATCACATCTAAAGAATATGTTTTTGAGACAGAAGAGAGTTTTTTCCCCAGCTTTTATAGCATCACAGAGTATGACATGAAAGTATATCCCTAAGTGAACAATTGTGTTTTGCCTTAGTCTGTGAGATGTTCAGGGGCTTTCTTACAGATAACTTTTTCCCTTTCCCCCTGGAATTGCAGTCAATCCATTTTTTCACTAGGTCTGTTTATATTGTTAATGGTTCAAGGAGCATTTGAGTAGGTAAGTAGTTAATGACGAGACAAACATAAAAGCCTTGGAGCTTCTCTGTTCAGATAAGAATTGATGGAACTCTATTTTATGATGCTATTTTTAATACTCACAGCTAATCTTTGAAGCCAGTGAGCCTGAAACATGGCTTCCCACCCAAGATATTCATGAAGATATTGCTACAGCACCTGATGTATCTATTGCAAAGCACGAACTGCTGTAAATAGAGATTGTAGTAGGAATGGTGTGAGATATCTGCAGCCTTTTTTTCCACCTCCATCAAGACAGCATTGGTTTGTGTCGCAATCTCATTGTATTTGAAAATATCTCTCACTGCTTCCTTCCCTGCATTTAGAGAAGCTCTCTAATAGAAGCTACAGAAAAGGCTCACAGGGAAAAAGAAAAGCAGGGTAGGAAAAAGTTAGAACCATAGCTTCTACTACTGCTCTTTTTTAATTTTATCTTTAATAAGGTGAGATGATCTTCTCTGAATCTGTCCTTTGATGTTCCTTAATCTTTGATTACGATTATTAAGTTTGAGTAATAGTTTCTTATTTTGTTTCTGGTTGCTAAAAATAGTCTTTATTTTCAGGCACATAAAACTATTCCTAAAATTTCCCTTATTTCCTTCAAGGTAAAGATGCACTTTATGGAAATCCTTTTGCCTCAACAGTTATATTGTATATATTTATATACAAGCCAGTCCCCCTGTTTTTCTTTTTAGGCAATGGTCATAAACTGGCATGTCTAGCCTGACTAATTCTGAGTAGATGCCTCTATCTGGTAAGATTAATCTTAATGTAGTAACCATATTTCTCTATATTATTTATAAAAATAATATAAAAAGGAAGAACAGCTCAAATGTAGAAATCTGTATGTGGCCAAAAGAATTTTGATTCTACACTATATGAAAACAGGTGAGTGTGTTTTGCATGTCACTTTTCCAGTGCTCAGAAGTGAATACAGTTCTGGAAACAGTTTTAAGTGAACATTTAATTCGAACAACATAAAAGACATCAATTTGCCTAAAGTTGATTATACAAAGACTTTATATATGAAGACTTCTATAGATAGACAGACAGATAGATAAAACTACCCTGTGTATTGAATAATATGGGCAGAGTATTGTGAAGATTAGCTCCTGGATTATGGTTCCAACCTTAGAATTCAAGCCAGATCAAATTTAGTAAGAAAAAGAATTTTCACTCAGTTTAGACTAGGATATTCATGATCTTGCTATCTCCCATTTACCAACTGAAGAAATAGAGCTTTACCTGTTTGTATGATTGCACCTTCGAGTTTTTCCCCCTGGAGTTTATACAGCCTTGAGTTCTTCATTCCTTCTGCAAAACTATGTAATTTTGGAATGAGTATGTAAAAATATACCTGAATGCATACCTTGGCAAAGAAGAAATTTGCAGTATTAAAATAAATTGTTAAGAGTGGTGATTTTATAAAAAAGACTATGCTTTCTGTGCTGTACTTTCAGTGTACAGAAAAAAACCCAAACTGATAGGGTGAATACGAACAGATGGTAGACAGAAAAAGAAAAACTAGGAAAGGCAGATATTTACTTAATTCACCAGTATTTCACTATTATTTGAATGCTTACAGAGCAGTAGCTAAGGAAGAGAAAACTGTCAAAAACTGTATTACCAATCTGCATTTTTCATAGCTGTATTTGAAGGTATTAGCTTGGGTATAAACTGACTATGAAGAATACATGAAAATCAGAAAATAAGTTTAACATTAAGGCAACAAATAATGTTCTCTTTTTCATTTTTTTTTCTTTTTAATGTGGACCAATACATTAAACACTTCTTTTTGTATTAAAACTGTGCTACAACTCAAATTAAAATACTGTGTAGAGCAAGCTAACAATAATGTTTCATATATAATCTCAATCACTTTAATTTTCATTATTTAACAATTGTTTGGTATTTGGAAAGGCTAGGTGTAAACAAGTTTATCTCAGTAAAACAAACAAACAATAAAATAAACCCCTGTTTTTTGTTGAAAATGTCATCTAACTGGAACCAGCATAATAAGTTTATCCTAGTTTATTTATTGTTGTTGTTCCCAAGATGTCGTCTGTCATTTCCAAGCAGTTCCTGGAGCATTACAGATAGCAGTAACATGCATTTAAACTTTTGCCAAATTCCACTGACATGGCTCAATGCATTGTAGGAGAGTACTGTTGAAAGTCTGATGGGTTTGAGTACTGTTTTTGTTGTACTGCTAAATCTTACCGTTTATCTAATATATCATAATGCAAGAACAGCTACCAGATTAGAAATGCAATATCATTAGAAAGGACTAGTCTGACTCCTTGTTATCAAAATGGTAGCTTCTGTAGTGGAAGATATGCATGTTCTGGGTGATCTAGTCCCCTCCTTCTATTTTTAGCAAACAGCTGACTTGCTTGCCTTGACAGTTTTCTAAACAGGTAGAAACATGTTACTGAATATTTAAGGATTTGAAGACCAACCGTATCCTGGGCTGCATCAAAAAAGGCAAGATCAGCAGTTCAAAAGAGGTGATTTTCCACCTCTCTTCTGCCCTCGGGAGACCCTACCTGAAGTACTGCATCCAACTCTGGGGCTCTCAGCCCAGGAAGGACCTGTTGGAGCAAGTCCAGAGGAAGGCCCTGAAGATGATCAGAAACCCAGAACATCTTTTGTATGAAGACAGGCTGAGAGAGCTGGTGCTGTTCAGCCTGGAGAAGAGAAGGTTCAAGCCCTCATTGAGGGCTTTCAGTACTTAAAGGGGCTTATAAAAAAAGTGGAGAGCCACTTGTACATAGGCAGAGAGTGATAGGACAAGGGGGAACAGTTTTAAACTAAAATAGGAGAGATTTAGGTTAGATATTAGGAAGAAATTCTTTACTTGGGCATTGGCAAAGCACAAGAACTAGATGCCCAGAGAAGCTGTGGATGCTCCATTCTTAGAGGTGTTCAAGGCCAGGTTGGATGGGGCTCTGAGCAGCCTGGTCTAGTGGCAGGTGTCCCTGGCCATGGCCGGGGGCTTTGGAAATAAATGATCTTTGGCATCTCTTTCAACCAGACCATTCTATGATTCTCTGATGGTTTTGATAGGACAGGGTGCAGACACTGCAGCATGTTAAGAGCTGACAGCCCAAGCTGGTGGCAGGAGAGAAGGGTTAAACAGGGCTGCAGCTGCAGACACTGCCACGGTCTGGAGGTTTCAAACATCCTTTTGTTGTAATCTTTATACCCAAAAAGACAAACAAGGAGACAGAGAAGTAAGAAAAACCCATAGCTGTGAAGAGGGAACACACATCTATTAATCTTCTTTCTTATCCAATAAGCAGAAGATTGGACAGCTAGGAGTGAGAGCATAAATTCTGTAGTGTCTGCATCAGCAGCAGTGGCAGGTTCAGCAACGGTGGTATAACTGGTCTTGGGATTGTGATGTTGCTGTGGAAATGGTGGCGACAATCTCCAAGACTTCTCGGCTCAAAGAGCAAGAAAGAGCCAGGCAGCTCCTTTCTTTGAGCAGGCACAACACACTCCCAATGAATCAATACAGCTGTACTTGCATTCTCTCCTCTCCTCTCCTCTCCTCTCCTCTTTTGTTTATGAATAATCAGTAAGCAATTTTATTTATGTTTAACAGTGCAGGATGATATACTTTTATTTTTATAATTATCTCTGTCTTAAAAAAAATATTTTGCCTTCTTCCATTGACTGTATTCAAAACCACATTTTAGCACATTTGATGGCCTGTGTGGTGAAGCCTGTCAACAGAGTTGTTATATACTTCCATAGTTAAACTACTGCTACATCTTATCTAGAGTCTGATTTTCTTTCCTGTTGCTATCTTTGACTTCATTTCTTCTCTGACTTCAATTTAACTTACAAAATGTAATTTCAATATTGTTTTAAAGATGTGAAGAATATTTAGTTGTTTTTAATTTTCACAGATACAATTACAAGGTAGTTTACAACTAAGCATAATTTTGATGTACAGTAGCTGCCATTTTTTCCCCTCCAACTATCCCAAGAGATGAAAGCAGACCTTTAAAGATAAAAGTGAATTTAGAAATATAATGAAAGTGTTTTTAATATCTTAGCTTTTGCCATAAGCTTTGCTATATACCATGCAAATTGACTGCTTCTGCATGTGGTAACCATATTGTGCATTTTTCCCTCTTGGATAATGTGCTTTCTCCTACTTCAAAGAAACCTAAAATAATTGGACTCGTGTTATATGTAGGAAACCAGGGTGAAATTAATTGAAATTGATGTTAATTGTATTATTTTCCTAATTGCTGCAAATGTGGGTCAACACTACCATGGACTTCATATAGATTTTAATAGAACTGTGAATTATAAGATATTTTTGGATTTGCTTCAAGCATTAAGTTCTTAAAAAAAAATTAATGATTGAATCTCATATGTAATGCCATCCCAGTGAGAGTAGATTTTTACTGGCATTTTACGAGTGGATATCCACTTTGGGAGTGTACAAGACATGCTTGGATTGTTGTTCTAATGAAGAAACTCAAAGTATGTTTTCTAGCAGACTTACCAAGCTTCAGATGAAGAATCTTGTTACAGATAAAGAACAGGACACGGTTCAGTTGTTAGCATAAAGGTGTCTAGTGACATTTCCTTGGGGTGCTCACTGTGGTATCCAGTTGCTGGTGTAGAAGATCAGATATTGCCCTAAAGACCTATGTCACACCTCGTGTGAAAGCTTCCATTGCCTTAGGGCATCTGAAATGGCATTATTCATCTGTGTCTAATGGAGATGAGAAGCTGTAAAGGAGATTTCAATTACTCCAAGTAATGTGGGTAAACGTTCATGTAAGATACAAGCGATAAATTAGATGTCATCAATAAAGTGCTTCTTGGAAAAATTAATCAGGCTACCACAAGAAAAGAATAATTTTTTCTCCTATCACAGAACTGAGACGTAATATAACGAAAAACAAAATAAAAAAAAAAAAAAACAAAAACAAACCAAAACAAACAAAAAATTCTCATGGTTTACTCAGAAGTAAAATTCTCATAGGAGAAAAACAGTACATATGGAACTCCCAACAGTGAAGTGTAAGGTCAGTAGAAAAAGCTGCAAAGGAATGGTGTAGTTATTTCAAAACCCACATTTTAAAAATGCAGTTTATTAATTTTTACTATTAGTAATTTTTATTAATAGTAGTTTACTATTTTTACTATTTTACTAATATTTCATTATTTAAATAATTGCTACTATTTTAAAAATTTGAAAAAGTGGCTAAAAGAATAAAAGAGTAAAAAAAGAGTAAAAAAAATTGCATGAAGTTTTTTCAAGAACATTTTTTAAAATTTTCAGAAAAAAGTATTAATTTTAATATCACTTTCTACATGAATCCAAAAATGATTTGAAGTAGATAAATAAAAGTCCAATAGCATAAATATGGAAAAGTATCAAAAGTTCATTATCAGAGAAAGGTGGCTATCTAAAAACAAGATATTTCAAAAAGGAAAAGATGTATTCAAATTAAGAGAGCATGAACTCTAGAACTGTAAATGTATATGTTTAGCAAGTATGCTCTATTACCTTATTTAACTTCATATAGGTATGAAAACATCAGATAAACAGATGTTAAAAGATTTTGAAAAATATCTGATCCAAAAGGCTCATAACTTGTTTGAGAAGGAAGAAAACTCTCAGAGATTTCATACTGCTTTAAAATGACCAGGGTACAACAAGAATTTGAAAAAAAGATAGCTCATTGCAAGTTCACATATGAAATTGTGAATGCACAAATTAATACAACAACTATCACTTCATTTGTTTTAAGTAGAAGAAGTAATAAGTTTGTTTGTATTTCTAAATACTGCATGACCGTCAACCTTACTTCAGTCCCTGAGCAAATAGTTCTGAAAACGATTTCCAAATGTGTTGGGACAAGAAGGTGATTGGTACTGGTGAACTGCATCATGAGTGCTGGCTCCAGGTTTATGCTCCCTGCTACAAAGGAGACAAGCACATACTGCACCAAACCCACAGAAGGGTCCTGGAGGGGATTACATGACTAAAACATCTCTCATACAAGGAAAGTCTGAAAGTTCTTGGACTGGTGAGTCTCAAAAAGAGAAAGCTCAGGGGGTTCAAAGTGTGTAAATACTGCTGGGAAGGTGTAGAGAAGACAGAACCAAATTCTTAGGTGTAACAGGATGGGCAAAACCTGAAATATAGGGCATTTTATGTTAACATAAGAAAATATTGTCTTTCTGTCAGTGTGTTTAAACAATGTAATGTAGATAGGAATTTATTGTTATTCTGTAATCCTTAACTAATGAATCAGAATGCTACATTTATTTTTTGGTTCCATTGTGGTAATGCCAGCTTTTTCAGTCAACATTTATAATTATATATATAAATATAAATAATTTTATAATTTTATATTTATAATTTATAATTACATAAAATTGTTATGCTTTAAAAGTAAATATTTACACCCTCTATTTGATGTCTTAATTACTTGTTTATGTTCTCTAGGCCCAAAGGCTGGCCACATCTCTCTGAAGCGTGGATGTCCTGGCTTATAACAGTGAGTTGTCAGCACCAAGAGTTTTCTGTAGGAGGTTTGGTGTTCGGGGGGAGTCTGATGCTCACTTTAAGTCTGAAAGCTGCACACTGCAGCTTCCACCAGCCATTACTAAGCAGTAACATTTTCATTTGGTTTCTCATATCTGCACTATATGCGGTATTCACAGATTTTCAGCTATAGCGTGGCTGGGGCAATGGTCACTAGACCCCTAGGCAATGTCTAAAATCAGGTCAGACCAACACTGACACTGGCAAGCCCTTAGGCCCACCACTGCCCTATAAGTACAAAATCTATGGCCCTTTATTATTAATGTCAAAAATAATATTTACCAGTTGCTTATTTCACACTATTTCTTACTTTCTTTCCCTAAACACTTAGTGCTTCCATAGACTTAGATCTTAGGCTCTTAGGATGCATGGTCTGAGGTGAGAAAGGTCTTGTACAGGGTGATAGTCTGCTAAGGGTTCATGCAATTTTTCCCTCAGAATTGCCTCCAGAAAATAGTTTTCTAAGCAAAAGGATCTCAAAAACTACATACTTAAGTGGTGCAAAGGTCAAACCAAGGCTTGAAACGACTCAACTGACACAGTCTGAATAACAGATTGATCTATTTTAACAACTATATGTGCCTGAGATTTTAAATGGTCTGCCCTTCCCCTTACTCTGGTTATTTCTGCTTTTCTCCTTGTTCTTTGAAGTCCAGAGTCTGTTATACATTGTATCTTGATTCTTAACTTATAACCTATGAACTGATACTTCTGAGGAAGCAAGGCTTGTGATCTGAAGCTGAGGTTTTATTTCTACACATCTGAACATGGAAGACTTCAGCAGAAAAGAGTTCCCACTGTTGGCCTTGGCATTATGGGGTTTGTTTAGGGATGTTTGTTCTTAGTGTTTACCACTGAGAGTTTAAATACAAAGAGGAAACATTTGTTTTGGCTGATATTTTTTCTCAGAACTTTAATTGTCCTGAGCCTTATTTAAAAGATTTCAGAGCCAAAATTGGACATGAAGAGTGAGTTCTTCGACAGTGATGAGGATATTGGAATATAAACCTCAAGAAAGAAAATCTGGATTTCTCTTGAACGAAACAAGCCAAAATGGTTATCTTGAAGATATTAAAGTAATGTAAAAAGTGACATCACATTTAAATTTAAAAAATCGTATTCTTGGGGTTTGCCTTTTCCTTGTTGTTTTTCCTCTTAGTTTTAGATATTTCTTGCTAAGTAGTGGTTTCATGTTTAGGGACTACTTCTACTGAAGGTGTTCTGATCAGAAAAAGAGCTTGGTTGTGGTCACTCTTGAGTACAAAATATTACATGGGCAGAAAATATTCTGTGTCAGCAACTGTTCCTCCTCAGGGGATCATTCAGAATACTAGAGATTGATCTTAGCAGCACCCCCGACCCCTTTTCTACATCTTTTTATCTCTCTGCCTCACATTTACTGTTAAATAAAATCCATATTATTGACTCCAACATACATTTTCCCTAGCACCTTAATTCGGGCAGAGCCACCTCTCACTGGTTGGATCATAACAATAGTACAAGATATTCTTAGAATAATTTTTAGTGTGTTTGATGTTCTTATTATTTACAGGTATTTCATGTGATTGCATTTGAGATTTTTAACTGCTATTTTTGATACAATGTCCATTAAACAACTCAAAAAGATTGCATTTGCTATTTTCTTTTGTATTTTACACAGGTATTTGTTGCCAGTTAAAGTAACAGATGCTCCTGTGGTGAAAATTATAAAATTTACTGCTGGGGATGGAAAAGAAAAAGGACTAAAACCAATTGTGTATGATAGGCATACAACAGTGAAAATCTCTGAGGAGTTAGCATTACACAAATACTGTATTCTAACAGGTTGCTTGATGTTCATGTTCTGTAGAAGGAGGTTGGACTCAATGACCTTTAAGGCCTTTTCCATGCTAAACAATTTGGTTCTGCTATTTATTTGTTTGTTTGAGGGGGTTTTTTTTGGTGGTTTTTTTTGTTGGTATTGTTTGTATGTTTGTTTGGGTTTTTTATTGGAAAGGCCATTTGCCAGATGTCCTAAAAAGGCCAGACAATTTTCATTCACATAGCTTTACAGTATCTATCTGTATACAATCACAACAATAGAAAGAAGTAGAGCCACTGATTTGCTCCTGCTGTACCCTGGAGGGATGAAGAGAAGAATCAGAAAAAAGTAAAACTTGTGGGTTGAGATAAGGCCATTTTAATAACTAAAATACAATAAAGTACAATATAATATAATATTATTAATATTTACAATGAAACAGGAAACAGCAGAGAGAGAACAAGATAGAGCAAGAGAAAATTCAAGAAAACAAAAACACCAAGTGACGCCTAATACTGTTGCTCACCCCCTACCAACCAATCCCACTAGTCCCCAGGCAGCTCATGGCCTACTTCTCCCAGTTGGCATATTGAGCCTGATGTTTTATGGTGTGAGAAATCCCTCTGACCACTTCACATCAGCTGTCCTGGTTATACTCCCTCACAGCTCCTTGTGTCCCTGCTCACTGGCAGTGCATGGGCAATGAAGAACTCCTTGACTTATTTTAAGCGCTACTGAGGAACAACAAAAACATTGGTGTGTTATCAACATAATTCTCATACTGAATCCAAAGCACAGCACTACATTGCCTAGAAGGAGGAAAATTAACTCTATCCAAACCAAAAGTAGGCCAGCCCCCAATGATATGTGTGTGAGAAAGCTTTTGCCTGACAGCCTACCTTTTGCTGTCTATGCTTGATAAAGAGATACTAGCAGTCATTTTTCATCTCAGTGATATGCCCAGTGCTCAAACACCCCAGGCAGCCTTATAGCACTATACTCGATTCAATTCCAACATGTCAAAAATCTTCCTTGTACTGCAAACCCTTGAGTGCAGGGCTCAGTACTTCAGGCAGCACCTGGTAGCAGCTGGCTTCCATCTTGCTAATATAGTCCAGCAGGTGGTTGCTTTCTTTCTTTGCTGCATGAGACTATTGATGACTCATGTTTAGCTTCTTCTCCTTCACATCTCAATGCTTTTCCAGCAGCCTGCCTTCTAACCAGCAGGAGCCTAGTCTTCATGGTTGCACTGGAATTCTATCCAAGGGCAGGTCTTCCCATTTGCTTTTGTTGAATGTGATGATATTCCTCCAGCTTGTGGATGTCCCTCTAGGCAGCAGCTTTCTGCATCATGTCAGCTGCTCCCTACAACTGGCTTTTGTCTTTGGACTTGTTGAGGCTTTCTGTCCCACCTGTTTGGTCTTTAATTACATTATGAAGTCAACACAACACATTTTCTCTTCTGTGAAGGCTATCAAACGGACCTTGCTGCTTCTTTGTCAGCTTTCTTTGTTCCTATTTTCCTATTAGCTTCTTTGTTCCTACTCACTTCCTTGTCCTTCCTGCAAATGGGCATGGCTTACAGAGGGGCGTGGCAGATGGATGGGCCTCGAGTCCCCTAAGATTTTTTTTCTTCCCCTCCTTAAAGAAAAAAGTGGAAATTTATATTGAGCTACTTCTCTGTTCATACTTAAAATAATGTAAAAGCAAACTACCGAAATTACAGCTATGGGATAATTTCCATGAAATACCCTGTGCACAAAAAGTGATTTACAGGAACAAAAATAATTCAGCTTCTCTAAGATTCCATGTTTCACCATATTGCTTCTCATTTATAAAAACTGTAACAACTTCAAAGACTTGTTATGCTTCTTGTCATCTTCTCTAATCA
Organism: Irena cyanogastra; assembly: GCA_013397155.1. Lineage (NCBI taxonomy): Eukaryota > Metazoa > Chordata > Aves > Passeriformes > Irenidae > Irena > Irena cyanogastra. The sequence continues at coordinate 119,373 of VWZV01015509.1, forward strand.
TTAGCAGTCAGAAGGCTCAGTGTCCTGATAGCCACATGACTACTGCACTACACATGGGGAGAGACCTCTGTCTACAACTCTTCTTTCAGGATGTCGTTGGTTTCAGCCTTTTTTATTTCCACACTGACAGTAATCAACCTTACGTCTGCACACACCAGCATGAGCAAGAGCATAACAATCTTCAGATTGTTCCAGAGTGTTGTCATATTCCTGACAGGATGAATTTACAATAAACCATAATCAGCAAAGACAGTGGTCAGAATTCATCCTCACTTATACTGATGAAGATCCAAAGCCAGCTGAAACTAGTTAAAATGTGGTCAGATGACATGGAACTACATTCTCACATGGTAATAGAATTTATCATTTTGAGTCCTGAAGTATAATTCTTTGAGTTTATGTTGGTACTTTTGAAATATTATTGACATTTGCCAGTCTAGCTGATGCTTGGCAGTATCTGTCTGTCCACAATACAGCACTGTGTTTAATAATAACTGTGAATTTCAAGGATACTGTAGAGTGATTCTTTCTCTCTCTTGAAAAACAAAAGAAAGAAAAAAGAACAAAAGAAGAAAAGAAAAAAGGGTAAGTAAAATACACATGGATTTAAAAATCTAAAAAAATACAAGGTAAAGAGAAATTTTCCAGCTTAAGGACTACTGTTAATCTGACCTTGTACTAGCTTTGTGTTGCTGAATAATTAAGGAGAGCACTTGATTCAGAGCAAATACTTAAAATTAATGAAGTCCAGCACTCATTAATCTTGTTAGAAAGAAGTGGCTTGGTAAGGACTCTAAGGTTTTCTCTTTCTATTAAATCCATAGCAAACATCAATATTAAATCCTATATGCCATACAAAACCCCAGAATTTGTCTGTGGACATATCATGCATCTGTGCCTGATTATCAAAAGTAATTGAGTGTTCTAATCAGTCTGAAGCATGAAAAGGATGCCTACAAAACATAAATACAGAACACAAGATAAGTTCAGCATTTTTTAGTTATCTCAATTTTTATTATTATTGTTATTAATTGATTACTATGTAGATTTTTTTTTTTAATTCTAGGTGTGCTGTGTCTAGCTAAAATGGAGTTAATTTTCCCCACAGCAGCCCTCACAGTTCTGTGCTTTGCATTGGTAGCCGGAAATGTGTTGGTAACACCACAGTGTTTTGGCTCGTGCTGAGCAGGGCTGGCACAGCCTCAGCACTGTTTCTCCAACACTTTGCCCTCACCAGAAGTCTGTGCATGGGCAAGGTGTTGGGAGGGCATATAACCAGAACAGCTGACCCAAAGTGGCCAAAGGGCTATTCCGTATTGTATGACGTGTTCAACAATAACAGCTAAGATAAAGGAGGCAAAAGGATGGGGGAGAGTCATTTATCATTTGTTATTTACAGCATTTGCACTCTGGAGCAACCATGACATGTGCTTAAGTCCTGCTTCCTGGGAAGTGGCCAGACATTGCTTGCTGATGGGAAGAAGAGAATAAAATTTTGGTTTTATTTTCCTTTGTTTGTGTGCTCATGAGGTTCACTGGTGTGTTAGTAAACTGCTTTTATCTTGACCCACAAGGCTTTTTTTCATCTTATTTTCTCCCCCTGTCCTGATGAGGAAAGGAGTAATAGAATGGCTTGCTGGGTGCCTGGCATCCAGCCAGGTTCAAACAGCTGCACTGGGGGACAATAAAATGTTTTTTGTTTTTTTTGAATACACAGCATGTAGAGTTAGGGACTAATAATATTTCTAGTGGTACTGCAGATTTTCAGGTAAGTCAGTTGGGCAAGCATCTGCCATTTTTATCAAATGTACATAAGGCATAAATTTTCCAATTCAATTCTATGTTAGAGTTAAATTAATTCCTGTCAAGCTTTAGGTACTGGCAAGGCAGGTAAGAAAGCAGAGTTGGCAGAAAGAGGTCAAATAATTGAAACTATCCTAGAGTCAATCCTGTGGAGAAAAGAGAAATTTTAAAATTAGGAGAGGTAAAGAATAGTGCTATACCTTTGAACATGGATCCAGGACCTATAGAGTCAATAGGCATAACCCAGAATTTAGTTCACAACTTTTAGGAGTTTTTCAGGGGACTTTTTGAGTTTTATAACTTCAGAAGTTTACAATTTCTAAAGATTCTAAAAGAGTGAACATTTTATTCCTTGGAAATGCTCAAGGTCAGGTTGGATGGAGCTTTGAACAACCTGATCTAATGAAAGCTATCTCTGCCTATGACATGGTGACTGGAAGTAGTTGATCTTTGAGACACCTTCCAACTCAACTTGTTTTATGATTTTTCTACTATTCAGTAAACTCCAAAGTGGGATAATGTAATTTAAAAAAAAAACAAAAAAGTTACAAAAAACCCACAAAAAGCCCAAAAACAAAAATAGAAGAATAAAAAAATAAACATCAATAAAATTAAAGAAATTAAACATGCATCTACAAATATATTTAATTTAGAACAGTCAAGTTTTCAAGTAAGAAAAGAGTTCAAAAATGAAACGATGAGAGTACAACAGAAATGAATAAAATATATTTCTATTTATAATTTAAGTATCTAATAATAGAAGTTTAGACTTGAAGATATGAAAATTTTCTCCTTAATCAAATTCTGAAAAGGTCAATATAGCATTTGGTTACTATTCATGGGTATCTCCTTAAGTGGAAATATATGGTTTGTCTTGTCCATTTTCTTTGCTTTTCCACTGCTGTTTTTTGCTTCAAAAAATCACAGTATGTGCTACTGGTATGCTTTTTTACTTTATCATTATAGTAATATAGAGATTACTGTCAGGCAAAAGATGAGAAGGTGGTGGTGTTGATTTGAGATTTTCACAGTGATAAGATCATTACGTTTTGACAATAATTTTTCTGATCCTACAAATGACAGAGAAATAATACAAAACATAATTTCAGTCTGACTTATAAGTGAAAAAATTGCCAGAGTTAAATTTTTTATATGAAACCATTTACAGTTTTACCACAAGTATGTATCTGCTCTCATTACTCTATCAATATTTTTTATTCTATATACAAACACTATTCTATAAAAATACCAGTATTTCTTATGATCACAATGATGATAAATATTTTAGACATATGCCCTTTAAGTTACTCAAAATCCCTGATTCAAGGACCTATGGTGAACAAAAAGCAAGCAAACAAAAAGTAGAGTATAAGCTGCGATATAAGTATGCTTCTAGGTGAAATAGTTTTATAATTTTTGCTTAGTCAACCCAGTTTCAAATTTTCACTTCCTACTGTAGGAAACAGCAGAAACTGAATGGTGTTGTCACACATCTGGGACAAAAACTCCTAGTACTTTACCTTCAGAAAGTTTACAGATAATTCAGGTTAGGATTAATTCCAAAGCAATGCTTAGAGCTCTAAAAGTTAACCCTCCAAATCTGCACAAGGATCACTTTGTAATCAGTGAGAATAAACACCTACAGAAGAAATTTCAGGTTGTTATAAGATAGACAGCTACCATAAATTAGATGTGGAGATATTTATTCCTCTCCTTTGGCCATAACGAGAGCGTAGGGTAACTTACATGGCAGCTGCTAGAGATCTAAATTTAGATGAAATTGCTCTATGCCTTTTTACATGCCAGTAAGTTTAAAAGGTTCTTTTCCATTAAACTCAACTAACTTTAAAGCCCATTTCAAGGAATAAAATGCATCTACTCTTTTGTACTTAATCATCTTTGTCAGGGCTAATAAATTAAACACATCCAGGACCATTTTCTGACACTGAGGCCAGGTGCCACGGAAAGGTCCGTGCCCATACTACTGAACTGTTTCTCTCTGGCTGAGTGTACCCACAACCGCCCAAGAGGGCCTGGACTCTTGCCAGGGTGACAACGCAGAGTCAGGCTGTGCCTGGGCGTGTTCCCACTGGCTAACCAGGTAAACAGCTTGTCACAGCGCCTGCGAACACAGTGGCGCTGGCTTATTTTATGAAGTGATTAACTTCTTGTCTCTCTGCACTTTATTAAGGGTGTATAAAATACAAAATTACAGATACATTGACAGACTTCATTACTAGTAGGGCTTATTTTGGTATTTAGCCATGCAAATATTACGTCCAACTTAAGTGAAATGGATGATATCAAATGAAATGAATATGAGTTAGGAAGAATAGCAATAAGCAAGTGGTTTCTTAGTACACACAGCATTGGTTTTCAGGTGCTTAAAGGGATTGCTGAAGCACTGTGCAGATATATTCATTCAGTATTTCAGACCTCTATAAAGTGGTAACACTCTGTTGCTTCTATTCTTCTAGTCTGAGATTTTGGCTCACTGTGCTAGTTTGGGATAGAATAATTTTTTTCACAGTGGCTAGTATAGGGCTGTGTTTTGGATTTGTGGTGAACACAGGGTTGATAATATAGAGATGTTTTTGTTGCTGTTGAGCAAGGGAGACTGGAAGGAGGCACAGCTGGGACAGGTGACCCAAACAGGTAAAAGGGATACTCCAGACCATATGGCATCATGCTCAGTATATAGAGTGAGGGGAAGAAGGAGGAATGAGGAGACATTTGGAGTGATGGCATTTGTCTTTCCAAGTCAGTGTTACATGTGATGGAGCCCTGCTCTCCTGGAGATGGCTGAACACTTTCCAGCCCATGGGAAGCAATTAATTAATTCCTTGCTTTACTTTGCTTGTGTGCGTGTCTTTATCTTAACCCAGGAGTTTCCTAACTTTTGCCCTTTGATTCTTTCCCACATCCATCTGGTGGGGGAGTGAGCAAGTGGCTGTGTGGGTCTTGGCTGCTGTCTGGGATTAAATCATGGCAATAATAAATAAAATAAAATTTAAAAATAGATGTTTTTTATTTAATTCACTGTGTATGAATTGTATATTCTAGGTTTAAAATAAATTTTAAAATCCTGGTTTAGTGGCACACAGGGATAATTTTATGGGTAGAAGACAGAAAAATATTAGTTTCTAGCCAAGAAAAATCTCCTGGGTACACCAGAAAACAGTGAAAATGAGAAGCTACAGTGACCAATATTACACTCTGCTTACAGATCCCCATGAATCAACACTTGTCTCTGCTACTTAGGAGCAACTACCTGATGGTTACTTAGTACAAGAAACCCCTGAATTTGCAAACTTGGATCCATTACATCCCAAAGTTAAAGACCTTAAATAAACTCCTGAACATTCAAACATCAAGCAAAATTTAGGAATATTTGTTTTCTATGAGAAGAGTTTTATGCTCAAATGAATACACATAATTTATCTATTTTTCTTTAAATTTGAACAAATATTTTTCACTAATATATTTTTGAGATTTTTAAATGGAAAATTTCATTTGAGCAGCTCTTCTTTGTCATGTCTTAGGAAAAACCCCCAAATATCTTAACATTGCTTGAAGACCAAGCAAGAGCCACTGAAGAAATCACCACTGGTAAGTTTGTGTGAGAACCCCTGTATGCTGCAGCACTTTGGACCAAATGCTGGCAGCGGGAATAAGAGCTAAGTCTTCAAATGCAACTGTAAGAGGATTTTCTTCTGAAAATCAATTATAAACATCAGAACTGATTCTTTAGTGCTTCCATAATTAAAGGCTAATGGTTTAAACATCAAATATCTTTAGTAAACCCTCTCGTTCAGTAAACTCTCTGCTCTATACTTCAGTAATTAGACATAAGGCCAAATTGTTCTCCAAATAGCTGAAGTTGATGATATTACAGAATGTAGGTCAAAGCTAATTCATAAAGGATACACATTTTGGGGGAGAAACAGAATGTGTCATCAGCTGCTTTATAGCCTTTATAAAACTAGGTCTGTGGACTAAATGCTACAGAATTTACTGAACAAAAACTATTCATTGAACAAAAAGCTTTATGCTTTCATCTATATCATTTGTTTAGTCTTCATTTCTCTGCATTTCATTGTCTCATTTAAGTTCATGAGATATTCTGGAAACAGAAATATTTGGGTTTGGATGCTCAAATATTCACTAATGGCAACCAATATCATAAGAAAAAAGGTAAAAGGCAAAAGTAAACCTACCCAAATTATTAGGAGCTAAAAATCCCACAAGACATTGAGAATTCTACTTTTTTTATAAGACTGATGTTAAACATAGCTGAAACCCAATAATTTCATGCATATGAGTCTAGATACATATATATTGATACATTTAAGTTGAAAAAAATTAAGAAATATCTCATTCTTATGGTTTGTTACCTTCTTTCAGCATAGTACTAAGACAGAGATCTGCACTCAAGACTTCAGATTTGTGGTAATAACATCATTGCAACATCCAACATCAGTAAAACACAATTTTAAATTTCAGCAAGACTGATAGCAAATTAACAGCAGAACCTGTATGAACCATGGCAACAAGAAGTTTCCATTTTGTGAACAAGAATCAATTATTATAAGAGAAATCCATATAAGAAATATTATAAAAGGTTCTCCCTGTATTCTTTTCATCAAACTTCAAAGGGACTTTTCTCAAACATATTAATAATGTACCATAATTCAAAGGTTGCACTTATGTTGCAATATTAGCTGTAAGAAGCAAGAGAACTGAGAGATGCACACTCTAAGAAGAGTAGCCTTTGTTTCTTCTGAAGCTAAAAAATCATTTCAGCAACAGAAGTTTCCCATGGGCTTTTAAATTTCAAACAAGAAAAGAAACATATCCTACATTTTCTGTAACTATCTGAAATAAGACAGAAAAATCAATACAATCTGAATGAAATAGAAATGACCATGCCAATGTGATTTTTGCAAAGATTAAAGATTGGATAAAGACAGTACTCCTGAGTAATGAGAAAGGTACTTCTTCACTATTCATGGGTGGAAATAATAATAGAATGACATGGCCAGTTCTAGTACCTACATTACAAAAAGAAAATGTTTGAAACATAACACTCAGTTATTGCAGATAAAGCAAAAAAGTTACAGAATAATTTGAAATTCATAGGTATAGAATATATATACATAGGTATATATAGCTATAAAGGAAATGAACAACTGTTAACAGAAAGAGTTTAAAGTAGAAGAAAAAAGAAAAATTACCTCTGTGAGGTGATCTATCAAAAGCAGAAATAAGCAAGTGGACTACTGACAGACAAGCTTGGATATTTTTTCTAAAAATATATCTAGTTGAATTACAAATGAACAAAGAGAAGCTTTACATTTTTTATTTTATTGAAATATTTCTTCTGCTTTTTTTTTTCCCTAATAGACTATACAGTGTTCACAGTTCTAAACAGTAGTCATCGGAAAATTTGAATATTGTTAGAATACTCTCATTTTCTTTTTTTTTTTTCCTCTGAAGAATGCATGCGAAAAGTCAGGGCCCTAAAAAATATCACTTATTTGTCTTTAAATCAGCTAAGGCACTACAACAAATAGCTGCAGTACAGTCTTTCTTTGGAACCTGGTCCTGTGATACAATCTTTCACTGATTTTTGGAATTTTGTTTTGAAGTCTCTCTCAAGCATTCCCACTCATTAATCTAATAATAGTAACAACTTGGTGAGTTTTTATTTTAGTTTCTTTGGAGAAAGGATGGGCAGGGAAGGGATAAGTATTTCAAAGGCATATTTAATAAAAAGGCTTCTCAGACTTAAAACACAAATTACTGTATTCTTGGCTTCATAGTGGAAAAAAATCCCGTGCAGGTCAGATTTATGCAAGGCAGAGAAGAGGGGAAAAGGACACAAAACAGAAAGAGCAGATGTCAAGAAACATTTGATTGTGCAGAGACTCATCAACATGCAGAATTGCCTACGAAGCATAATAGTTGAGTCAAAAAGCATTGAAAGAGCTGCAAAAATTAGATGGCATCCTAAGAAACAAGCAATGCTAAAAAATATTTTCATGGGTTGAGTGATCATTAATCATTTCACCACCAATATCTTTACTTTACGCTCTGTGCTGTCATTTTTTTCTTTCTTTTGGCTATATAGGACAATATTCTGCTTTCCTTTATAAATTTTTCAGTGTATTGCAGAATAAACTAAGGATTTACAATTTCGTTACAAAGATCTTTTAACTTTTTTTTTTAAGAGAAGGAAAAAAGTGAGAGAAACAACCTCAAAAAGTTAAAATTTCTAAAAGTTAATTTAAACAGAAAATTATATTTTGTTTACTGTGGAAATATTGTATTTGCTCCTTCTCCATAGGAAAATAAAATTAAGTGATTTGGAAAAAGCAATGGGATTTTATTTCAGTACACCCACCCATACTAATCTGTATGTTGTACAGATATATCTGTGAAAAAAGGAACCACTTTAATTGTCTAACTCATTTATGCCAGTCCCAGAGAAGATAATGAGATGATTAATGTAATTAACATCAGTAGAGTTTGGCTTATGTGTTAGAAATATTAGTGGTGCTTGGAATGCTTAATAAGTACTCAATTATAATTAGTATTTCATAATCTTTACTCCTCTGTTGTTGTAAATCCTTAATGCTTTGCTAAAAATATTAGAACCATGTTCTTCTTTCATACAAAACCTTTGAAAAGTAAAAACTAAACTTAATGGACGTGTTACAGAAAGTTGAAATCCTAACATATTTTTTAAAAAACATATTGTTGTTGCTATATAAAATAGCAGTATTTTTCTTTTAAATGATTAAAAATTTTCAAGAGTTTAATTCTGTTTAATTTAATTCCATGTGCTATATCATTTATTCTTTAGTTTTCCTTTCAATTTTGAAGCTATAATTAATGGAGGAGTTGTCTTTATGGTCAGTGAATGTTAACCATGTATAGCCTAGCTGTTCTTTCATTCCAAACCAGATACAAGAACTTAAATTCTTAATAAATGCAGAAACATTTGTCAGTTGTTTTTCAGTTTTTGCAATTAGCAGTAAATTGTGGTTTTTCTCACACATACACAGTTATAGTATTTATTCCTAATGACTTAAACAATTTTTACTTGCTCTTGTGTTGACAGCCACATCCCTACAACAGGCAACTTTCTCCTAAGCTGTAGTACAGTTCTGTGTCTTAAAGGTTAATTTTTAGACTAAAAAGGAAATCAATGAACTCCAGCTGGGATGTAAGTCAAGTAATTTATCTTTTCCACAGCTATATTCTATTCTTAAAATTCAAGAGACAAGCAATATGCAGAGTAATTTTCATTTTTTCTGGGCAACTGAGATATCTTTTTTTTTCTTTTTCCAGAGAGGAAGGGAAAAAAACAAACTGTTTCAAAATGTTTTTTGTCATAGTATCTCTCTCTTTAATCAACATGTCCAATAGAAAAAGAAAGCAAAAATCCCCTAAGCAACAAAAGCTACTAAACAGAATCAAAACTGTTGATGTTCCTTTGGAAGTTCAGTAAGACGTGTAAGAAACTGGGCCTAAGATGTGCAGTTGCATGAGGGAAGGAGCTTTTCAAAAAGCAGAGGAGTAGAGGTATTGAAGAGACCAGGATTGCTTCTTTTGGTGACACTAAACCACTCTGGGGTCTTGGTGACACCATCAAACATTAGAAGTGGATCTAAGCAGGAAAAAGAACATCAGTGCATGAGACCAGGCACTGGATGCAGATCTTCCACACTGGTTAATTTCATTGAGCCATTTCAGTTTTTTTTTCCCAAGAAAATAATGGGCATAGCTTGGAGAACAATTCCCTTCAGTTACAGCTTTCAAAAGGCAACAGGATGTCTCTTCAACAGCATGACCCCTTCATCTCTGTGTAGTCCTCTACCATTAACATCGGAATGCTCTGTACTCCCACGCATTCTCACGTGTTCTGGAGTCTTGCCCTAAGACACACAGCATATGTTCTCTTCTGTACACGCACTGCTTAATGCATACAATGGAGTCATCACATTTCAGACATTTTGGCATGAAAATCTTTAAGAATAACAACTATGACTATGTGCCTCTGATTGGAAGAATAAGGATATCTGACAACATGTATGAAGAAAAATAAAGCTTCTCGAGGCAGTAAGAAAGATGATCAACATAAGCATACAACTCACCCAACCACTGATAACACTGATAACAAATACAGGATCATAAGCAATGCTAGGGCTCTGGCAGAGTGCCAGGGACACTCAGGAACCTGGTAATCTGGCAGCAACAGCTAAACATACAAATGCCTCAGTTGCACTGTCTTTTGACTCCACCAGAGTGATTTGAAAGTATCACACCACATGGATAATGTGGATGGCATCCTGCCCATGCTGCTGCTGTCACTAAAGGGTCAGGATGTCAAGAGGCAGAGTGTTGGCAATTTGTCTATGACAATGATCTTGGTCAAAGGACAACGTATCAGGAGCCAGGGTATCAGTACTGCATGAAGCGAGAAGAAATTTGGACTAATGACAGAATATTGTGGACTGTGCCTCCAATTGGTTAAAAGACTTGAGACCTACGTAGTTCAAACTTGAGTTTATCCATGCCACTTATGGCTGGAACCACAGATTAATGTCTGCCTTTGTTTTATTCAGCAATATAAAATACAGCCATAGCCTCAGATTCAAACCTTGTCTCCCTAATCAAAGTATAAACTTTAACCTCAGTCCACATAACCCAGGTATTGCCAAACACATCAGATTATAGTGTGGGGTACCTATGTCTTAGTTTCCCCTCCTAGATATTTTCTCTTTTATATTAATAATTAAATAGTAATTGCCTCTAAGGAAAAAAAAAGTTTCATATACACAAGAAAAGACTTGTAACTGTTACGGGTAGAATTCTGAAAAATTATTTTTGTTTGTAGGCATGACAATCATCTCGTTGTCTTCTTTCACAGTACTGTTTCATTTAATGTAAGTGGGAATTAAACTCCTGAATCATATAGGTAGCTTATGAAAAAGTGCAACATCAAACAAGCTGCCTGAGCGCAATACAGTGATTAACCTTGTGGTAGCTACTTGTATGCTTGAAAGTTATATTGAAAATAACATCAGAAAAAAATAAATGACAAACAGCTCCATTACAAGCCAAAGAGAATCTTTTATTCTTATTTGAACTTTGCTGACAGCGTGAGCTATAAGGAAAATAAGAACTGTGTTGTAGAAAGCATTTTTTATGCTCTTCTCATTTTTCATTGAATAGTTTGTGATAAGTTTCCATCTCACGTAGTTTGACCAAAAAAAATCATCTGGATTTAAGAATCACTTCCTTGCTTTTAGGTTAAGCCAGTTCTTCTGAAAATCCATCAGAGTATATCAGTCATACCACCTTCATGGATCTAGCTAGTAGTTTTTAAAATATTTTTCTTAGGAGAGGAATGAAAGATAGCTAAAGACAATAATACTGAATGAATTAATTAGGAATCGATAGAGTAGGATAGAAGACTGTATTGGGAAAAGTAGTACATAGTAACACAGATCTAGCTATTGACTGTTAAAAAAATAGCAGAAATCAGTCCAACTGCCTCTTGGTAGAATCTCACTGTGTAAAATTAAGGTGCAGATCTCCTTGTCACAAGGCATTATGGTTATTAAAAATTTATGAAGGAAATAATTCCCTTGATGGCCATTAGAAAACAAAAATATAACTTCAGGCTTGTGAATCTGCAGATTGCTGAAGGGTTGCAGAATAGTCTGGGAAAATATCACTGCATGTGGGTCCTATTACTATGCTGCTTTACAGTAATCTCCTTTCAGCTCCTGTTTAAGGCAGAAGGCTAGACTGATGGGCCTCTGGGCTGACATGCTGTGTAGCTTAGTCATTTGTATGAATGTTTGTAATTGCCTTTTTTTTTTTAATAATAATAGCTGAGCTGTCCATAGAAACAAAAAGTTTTCTAAAAACGTATGCCTATGGATTCTGAAGACATCAGAGTAGAATAAAGCTATTCTCTATTTTCAATTAAAGGATAACAGATCCTTCCTCTTGAAGATTTTTCAACTTGTCAGACTAGCTTTCTGTTTGGAAAAACTCTTCTACATTACATTAATTGCCTACTTTACCTTATGAAGGCTTTGCAAATTTTAATCTGAAAAAGCCAGATATATTGTTGCTGAAATCGGTGGCATCATTCTATGTTCAACAACAGCCTGTTGACAGTGTGACAACATGCTGAGGGTGGCTTTTATTTTAGGGTGTACCAATTGCTGCTGTAAATGTTTCTTCCTGAGCTCATTCACTGTTCATTCACAGTCAAAAGACTGAACGTCTCCCCTATGTAGCCAGGCCAACGTGGCGGAAGTGTCTGTACACAAGCCAGCACAACTTAGCATATAAAACTACACAAGTAGGACATGAACTTTGATAAGAGCAAGGGGCTTATGCTGGTTTCAATGCACGTGTTCCCCTCTGGTGACTGGATCTGCCCAGCACTGTGAGAGTGAGCATATCATGGAGACCAGTAATGGGAATACCATTGTTATGGCTACTGAACTGTATATTGCAATTTCGGTATCTTTCTAAGCGTAACCATGTATTTTGTTGTGTCATTGAATCACTCTGTATCACACATATTACCATACATAAATCAGAAGTACTACGTAACATCAGCTATCTTTAAAAAAAGTGAATTTGACATTAAGTAGTACACCCTCCACAGGTGAAGTACTTAACTTTATCAGAGAATATTGGATTCTGACATTGATGCTAAGGTCTTTTTTTTTTTTTTTTTCTTTTGGCAATGAACAATATTCTTAGAAAAATACTTTTCTGGGACATGGAAATAAGTCCCAGAAAAGGAAAATAAAAGCAAAATCATATGTGTGGGCTTGTATATATATAAGTGCATATGTATGTATACACATGCATATGTATACAATTTTGTGTACAATGTGTAGGATCAGAGGGGAAGAACTAATTCTGACACCTGTGCAAAAAGAGTTTGGGTTATTGACTTCTTCTGAGTCTCTGAGCTAAAAAACCCTCCAACACCTACACTTGGTGTCTTGTTTACTGTCATTTCTATTCATAACACTTCTCTATCTAATCATGGTGTAGTAACGAAAAGCCAATGAGTCATTATGAGATAAATGAGACTGCAAGAGCATCATACAAGTAACAGCATTAACTTTTAATTTGGCATAGTGACATTAAGAGACTAAGTTTACTTTGTGAAACTGCAAAGCTTGCAGGTTAAAATCAGTATTCCCCCACTAATAAAACAAGGTGACTGTAAACACAGTATGTTTCCCACACTTTGTCACTTGCAGAATGGTTGAGTTTGTTGTCTTTGTTTATTTTTCCTTTCAGAATAGCAATGTAAACCTTTTTCAGATCACTATGCTCTATGACTCTTTCTTTTCATAAACATTGCTCAGCATAAGCAGCTTGTTGTCCAATTAATTATTTTTTATACTGAACTGCTTTTATCATCTGTTGTCCCAATTACACAAGCAATCTAAAATTTTTTTAATATAGTCGAATATTTGCTAATATTTACTACAGCTTCAAATTTCATGATAATTTGAATGCTGCTTTCAACACCATTATCCAAGATCCTCATTCTCTGTAAATGTACATCCCCTGTCAAGATGTTTTGTGGTATTACAGGGTTGCAAAGCAAAGACTTCCATGGATATAGAGTCAGGACAATTTTGTTTGGAAGAGACATGTGGACATCTGCCAGTCCAATCCCTGCCCCAATCAGGGTCAGCTAGAGCAGGCTACTCAGAGCTGTGACTATTTGGATTTTGAGTATCATCAAGGATAAACTCCACAGTGTCTCCAAACCTTTTCTGAGTTATGACAATGTCATTCTAAAAAAATTTTTCCTCTTATCTGTTTCTTACCTATGTTTTATAGAAAACAATGCTTATTTTATGACTTGTTTCTATATATAGGGAATTTTTTTGTTAACCTTCTGTTCAGTTTTATCATGCTTTTGCCAAAAAGGCTTCTATTTCTGAGGAAAAAACCAAAACATTGCAAGAGAAATAAAGAGGTGGAACAGGAAAAATCAAATTAAATAAACCTGAGAATACAGGAATTTTTAGATCTTGGACTAAAAGACAAAATGGATCATAGGCCATCTGGCTGGATTCAAAGAATTGTATTATCTTTTGTTAACAGATTAATTCTTTGGTACAAATCCATCCTCTAGCATAATTTTGTAATGATGCTTCCTAATACTGCAGTAAATATGACAGTTTATAATGGATATTCAAAAAAATTGCATATTGGCCAGAATCAGTTAGAAGAAAAATAATAAAATGTTTCTGCAAAACCTTTTGGGTGTTCTTTTGTTTGGTTTTTTTGTTGTTGGGTGGGGTTTTTTGTTTTGTTTGTTGTTTGGTTTTTATTTTGTTTGGGTTTTTTTTTGCAATATAGGCAGCAATTAAAAAATTACTTTAGAGGTTTGACATATAAGCCCAGTGAATTTCAGCAGTCCAAATACTGTGTTTCAAATGTTGTGTTTTGTGTGTTGATGATGCACAACATCAGGTTTCAGAAAACTTAAAACCCAGTAAATTAATGCAAAAATGATAATGTTGTGCTTTTAAAAAAATTAATAATTACCCCCATCAGAAAATTGCAGAAATATATATATATACATATATATATACATATATATATATATANCACTGAAAATGAAATTTAGCCTCAGAATAAAAGATATAACTCTAAGGGTCTACAAGCTTTGTGTACATATATAATTGAAATGCTAAGTATATGGTTGTTTGCAGTTATAAATTATATATATATAAAAATATTTCACCACAATATCTATGTCTAACATATTCATGAAGACAGTAAAACTGTGTGTTTGTGCCTAAATAAGTAGTAGAGATAATATGCAGTGAAAGGTCTTGTTCGGCCACTCAGTATAAACCTATTGACAGTCTTAACTCCTTCAGAAGCAAAAAAAAGTGCTTTTGCAAGAACAGGTGGTACTTAATTTTTTTATTGAAACATATAAAATGCAGATTTTTGTCTCTCTACATCAACATTCTGCTTTCTGTAAGAACCCTTCAAGAGGTGGACAAAAATGTTGAAATATGTCATATTGCAGAGGATGTTTTGAGTGTCGGAATATTCCTGTGATTTCCTTTTACTTGTATGGGTATTAAAAATTTCTGTCTACTCTTCCAATGAATAGAAATAATTAATATTATATTCTTCATCTCTGAACTAAATATGCCATTTCTTTTCCATATGTGTAATATTCCAGTTATAAGAGCTATGGAAATATTTAAGGTGATAAGGCCTTTCTTTTCTAAAATACCATTTGTAAGCTATGCTCATTCAGTTCTGTATTTAAAAAAAAATTTAAACATTTTCTGAGTAGAAAAGTATGATCATTCACAGGATGAATTCAGTAGATTCAATATTTCTACAGAGACAGAACTTCTCTACAAACAAGCTAGGTAAATCTAATTTCAGTAAGTTTTGCAAATCATCTTCTACAGTAAATTCATGGTTCCTTTTATCTATTAACATCCTAATTGCTTTAGCTGATTGAAAATACATGAATGGAATAATATATAAATATTTTTTTGAATACATATAAGAATTAGTTTATTGATTTTAGTCTCTGTCCATTCTGTCTTTGGTATACTTATGATTTATGTGCAGAAACTGCCTCTGCATTTTTTTTTTTAGTTTCTCATATCTAATTATTGTATTTGCACCTTTTTTTTACTCTATTTCCAACATATACAAACACCTTTACGATAAGTATTTAAATAATTCTGAGATATATTTCTCTGTGTACTACAGGTTTTAAAGTGAATATGATTACGTTGGAGATGTGACTATAATCCTCAAATCTACTTCTGTCTCCATGGGAAGCAAAAACTGTAAAACAGAATTCTGTTTTCATATTATGCAGGAAAGACACATGGAGCCTTAGTCACCAAGATTTTGTCATTAAAATGTCTTAAAAGGGGCTTTTTATTGAGTGTGCTGTCTAAATCAGCTTTCCCATCAATTTTGCAGCCATTTGTAGTCAAAAGTAATGAGTGTCTCAGCTCATAAGTTTCAAAGTAATATATTAGAAAATCAAAGTAAGAGTGCACTGAATGGAAACTGCATTGAACTTCAGAAAGCAATATTGATAGTTTTTTTTCCTGCTGAGGCAATTATGGTGAACAGCAAAACCTGGTTTTGATGCTATTAGCTGTTGACAATTTAATTATTCCGAGGATTTTCTTAAGAAGTTTCTTCAAAGTATTAATGTGTTGCCCAACACAATATTAAGTTGCCTTTTTTTTTTTCAACAAGGAATTATAAATTCCTACTAGATTGAATTTAAAATGTTACATGTATGAAAGCTTTAAAACTAGAAATATGTTTTCTCCCATTATTAGCTGAACTAATAATGCCAATGCAAGAGGTCCAATATTCAAGTATATATACATTATACCCAGAAAATAAGGAAAGAGTAGAAAGGGATAAATAGAAAGAAAAAATAAAGGATTGTCAGTCTTGTTAGAGCTGCTGGAAAATCCTGTGTCTTTTTAGACTATGATGCTGAAGATTTCTTAATGGTCTATCAAGAAGGATTTCTATTTTAATGAATGAATGAATGAATAAATGAGTTTAAAATGATACAGCAATGATTATTTTCTGTTGCATTTTGTTTTTTCTTCTGATTTTACCTACAGCTATCAGAAGCAGAAATACTGCATAAATCATTGTCTAGAAAAGTAATGTGTACTTGCACAGAACATTATGAACTAAATGAAAGAAAAGGTGCTGAAAAGATCTTAAGAAAGTTATATGATTTCAAATTTTCATTCACTTAAGATCTGAAATATGGAAAAGTTGGAAGAATCTCCAGGTAGGTATTTATTGATTGCATATACTTCCATGTTGGAGACTTTGCAAAAAATTTCTCCTTAGGTACCTGAGTGTAACTATAGGACTGGTCTCAGAAGCTCAATAAATTATTAAATGTACTGTTTAACAGTGAAATATTAATATGTAATTATCTCTGCTGGACTCAGCTGTAAACTGATAACCTCTACCACTCATGTAACCCCAGAACCAAAAGGTTTAAAAATTTTGTCCTCAAATTTTGTCTCCTCTGAAGCTGCTTCCTCTGTTCTCTCAAACCATACCGATTTTTACTGTGTTGTTTTTTTTGTTCTGGTTTTTTTTTGAGTCTGCTTTTTCATCTAGGCTAATGCCATTTGTTCATGGGATTCCTGCTTTCCAGATGTGCAGGTTTATCAATGATGTGACCCTGAGATTAGCTCAGTTAGTTAAAGTGTGGTTCTAAAGGTGATAAGAACACCTGGGTTGTGAGGTTAATCCCTGCATGGGCCATTTACTTAAGAGCTGGACTTGATGATCATTCTGGGGCCCATCCAACTCTTAATTACTGTGATTCTAAGATGATTAGCTAAGTAAAATAATAAATACTGGAAGGTCCTGCTTCTCTGTGCAAAGGTATGATAGCACAATTCTTTGTGAAATGAGTATTATCTTCCATCCTGACAAAACAGGAAATCAATGTTGTCACTATTAGGGAAACAGGCTCAAAAAATACTGTAACATTACTGAATACCAGCAATCTGTGTTCCAGGTGAGATGTGGTGAAAGGGTTTAACGAAACATACATAAATGCTAGAACTATAAAAGGTATTCTGCTAGGGGTATTAGGTATTCTGCTAATTTAAGATGTGTTGTTTTATGTAGCAGCTAATGCAAAAGAAAAGAAAAAAGTATCAAAGACCTTGAGTCAGCTGCTGTCTAAGTAAAGAAACACAGAAATTCAAAAACATTCACTATATATGCAGTTTGCCCCTGATTCACAAGCCTTAGAAAAAAATTTCCTCTCTTCACAGAGCATTGGAAAAAGCCTCACAGGATCCCAGAATCTATAGATAATAACTCTCTAACCACTAAAAAAAAAAAAAAAGCACTTACACATCTAATTTCTTTTCTGATCTTTTTTCCTTTATTTTTTCAGTAGTTATTAAAGTAAAGAGAATAATTTGCTTTAATGTGAATTGTTTTCAGATTGTCTGCTTAATTTGCCAAATTGTTCCAGAAAATATCAATAGTAATTTATATGTGCCTTTTGAACTGTAAGTTATAATAAGTTTTAAACTGAAGTTCTTTTAGCTGAGGGGTTGCTTCATAGTAACTGAATTTTCTTTTAACTTAAAAACATCACTGTCATAAATATAGACTTTTACAGGAGGTGAAGAAAATGTGCTAATTAACCTTTCCTTACAATAAAACCTAGATTTATGAAGGCATTAGTGTCGCTATGTTAAGCAGATCCACCAGGGAGAGCAAGAGCTAAAATATTGAAAACTGTAGTGGAACTCAGTATTAATTTTGGGCCATACTTGCAACTGTGTTAACAGTGGTAAAGAAACTTTAAATTATATTGGTCATCTGCTTTAACACTCAAGGTTTTTTGGGTATTAAGTTTTTTAAAAATTCAGCTAAATGAGCCATCTCTATGTGGAACAGTCTCAGCTATCTCTGACTTTCCTCACTGGAGGAAATGCTCCAGTCCCTTTATCATCTTCATGGCTCTTTGCTGGACTGTCTCCACTATGACCATGTCTCTTTTGTATTGGAAAGCCCAGAACTGTGCACAGGACTCCAGGTGTGGCTTCACTGGTGCCAAATAGAGAGTAAAGACCATCTTCCTTGACCTGCTCTGTCTAATGCAGTCCAGGATACCATTTGCCTGCTTTGAAACAAGGGTACATTGCGGTTTCCTGTTCAATTTGGTGACCAGCTGGAAACCCACGTCCTTTTTTGTCAAGCAGCACTCCCTCTTGGTGGTGCACAGCATGTACTCGTGCTTTGTGTTGTTCCTCTCCAGGTGCAGGACTCTGAACTTTTCCCTGTTCAACTCTCCCTTGTTGAACTTCATTATCTTCCTTTCAGCTCACTTCTCCAGCCTGTCAAGGTCACTCTGGGCAGCAGAGTGACTCACTCAGCACAGCCCTCTGGCATATCAGCCACTCCTCCTTGTATTGTGTCATCAGAGAGTTTGCTGAGGGTGCACTGTTCTATCATGCAAATCATTAACAAAGATGTTGAATGGGATCAAGCCCATTATTAATCCCTGGCCAGCTGCTGACTTCCAACTAGATTTTGTGTCACTGAACACCACCCTCTAGGCCCAGCCTTTCAGCCACTTTAAATCCAGCTCAATCCTCATCCATCCCATACATCAACATCTTATCTATGAGAATCTTATGGGAGATAGTGTCAAAATCCTTACTGATGTCAAGGTAGACAAAATCCACTGTTCTCCCTTCAACTGTTGTCTGTCATCTGATCATAGAAAACTATCAGGCTGCTCAGGCATCTTGCTTTGGTGAATTCATGCTGAGTATTCCTGTTGCCTGTCTTCTTGCATGTGGAAATATTTTCTAGGATTAATTGGTTATTCACCTTCCTGGGGATCAAGGTAAGGTTGATGAAGTTCCTTGAGAACTGTTTTTAAGAATAAAAGTGGTATTTGATTTCCTTCATCCTTAGGCACCTCTCCTAATTACCACAACCATTCAGAGATTATCAAGAGCTGGAGGAGAAGAATGGATCACTGATAATGGACACAAAAAACTGCAGAATTTATGGTCCACAAGGAAAGCCAAATTCTACTGAAATCAGCTCTGACTGGGTAAAAGGCAATTCAGGCAGGCAGAGATTCTGACCATGGACTCATAGCCCACTGAAAGAAGCAACCCACTGACTCAGAAGAAGAGAAAGACTGAGCAGGGGACTAATCAGCATTAGAAGTGAGGGAATCATTTAACCAATAGACTAAGAGAACTGTTTAGCCAATAAGCATTAATGTCTTTGTTTGCTAAAATTTATATGTAGTGAAAATCTTGGGACCCCACTGAGAAGCCCAGGGGTAAAGAAAACCAGCAGGCTGGCACTGGATCCATGGATGCTCTATCTTCTGCTTGATCTCTTTGTTTCTCCTGTCTCTTTTCTTTTTAACTCTCTACCTCAAATTTGTTGTTAAATGAAATCTGTATTATTGACTTTGGCAATATGTCTCATTTGCACCTTAATTCCAGCAGTGACATCTCTAAATAATTGGATCTTAACAGACATCTTAATATTCATCTGAATATTTTTCCTTGAAGAATATCACAGTACAAGGGACAAGGCTTTACCCTACGTGTGTGTAAAGATATGCAATAGCTGTGGTTTAACAAGAGCCTTTTTATTTTCATTTGGACAAACAAAACTCCTGTTCTCCTCAGTGGGAATTTGACTGGGAGCAAAATTAAAGAAAACTAAAGCCACATTTGTTAATAGGTAAGTCGAGATAGATAAGCATTCTAACAGAAGCTGTAACAGTAGGGAATCTATAGGATAAAATGCAATTGCCACTGCCTGGATGGAATGTGATTGGTATGCATTGAGTCTATTCCATAGTTTTTCTACAAGCCTGCAACCTTAAGCACATGTTGAGAGAAATGACATGGGGGATGGAGAGGAGTAAGACACCACAGCCAGGCTCTGTGGCAGGGAAGGGAAGCTGACAGCACCATGTCATGGATACATCGGCACTGTATCCACTGAGTAAGCGCTCCAGCTATTACTGACTATACCTTAAGAGCAAAGTGAGAGAATTTTACACCAATTAGTAACAAAAGCACATATAGAGTCACTCAAGCTCCACCTAAATGTAAAAAACATTGTAAAAGCGAGTCAAGAATAGCTTGAATTAGAGGAGAGTCCATTATAACTTGTGGAATCAGAAGGGCTGAACCTGTGCTCCTCTCCCATAGGGACACCTAATGGTTAGAACTTTATGAGCATTAAATTATTATCTTGAGCTAGTTTTCCTTTTTTATTTGAGTTTGTCTCTATATTGCTTCAAATTTTTTTTTGTGAACAGTTACTACCGCCAGTAGTTTTCAAACTTTATCATAATTTTCTATTATGATTGTGCTTGTTAATAAAGTGTCTTACTCTGTAAACTGTTTAGCATTAGTCCCTCAAGGATGCTAGCAGTTGCCAACTGTGGATAACATATTTGACAAAAGCAGGGAGAGCTAGGTCTCCCTTTCTGAACTGTAATAAAGGATTTGATTCAGATACTGTCGGCAGGTATCGCTGAGCAAGTTAGTTGAATCAGCCTCCAATACAGTGAAGTCCCAAAAATGGGACACTGACAGACTGGTCAGGCACAAGGCTCTCAGCTTTCCCAGAACATTGGCAGACTGAGCAAATGTAAAGGGATCAAGGAACCCCTCCACTTTTATATGACACTCATCTTCACTTCATATGATATTCCTAATTCGTACAGAAAACAATTTAAATTCAGCTATCAAGAAGATGTTCTATAGAAGCTTCTTCCTTCATGCAGCAATTTTCTTTAAACTACTTCTGCTTAAAAGAAGCCATGCTGAATGTGCATTTATTTATATTTTATGTTTACACTAGGCATTGTGGACCTCTATGTAAGTCAGTTTGGTTAAAACCTACCTGTCAAATATGCCTCATAGTGAAGGATGTCCCGTATTTTAGACTCCAACCTGATGTTATGCTGAATTTATTCCTTTAAATTACTTGTACCAGAAATGCTGAATCAGTATATTGAAGTGATTCAAAATGTTACGCTGAGTCTGCTTTCCCTATAGGGACCGTGACAGCGGGCCTCACTACTGGGATCACATTCACTGCCAGTACCCTTTCTCATACAGCTGACAACATAAGAACTTTCCCACACAAGATATGTGTGTGTCTGAAAATAATATTTTTCAGAGCCAAGTAAGAAGAGCTAGCAGTTAGCTCCATTGTCTTGAATATTTGGCAGTTCAATGAACCCTGTATTTCATTTTCCCTCCGCTCTTATTTGCCTGTGGGATAAAACTACATGGGTTAATCTTGAAGAAATTCTAAATGCTCTTCCTAAAAAAAACCCCAACATAATATTTTATTATTTCTTCTTCTCCAAGAAAGGAATGTAAGTCTGACCAGATATACCATCAACATAAGTAATCATCTATTATATGTTGTATTTTTAATGTTAAAATTTTCTTTTAAAAAAAAATTAAAACACAATTAATTTAAAGATGTCAAATGCAGTCCTTTACCATCACATTTCTGTAAATAACCTTGCTATACTGTAGATGACTTTGCACAAGGTCTCAATTTTTTCCATTGTCTATAATCTTTTCAATGCTCAGAAACCTAAAAGATAGTAGTAATGAAAATATTTTGTACAAAGCCCACAACACATCAAGCATAGGATATTGAAGATTAATTAACTACTTTACTGTGTGTGGGGTTTTTGTTTTGTTTAAGATGCAAGTGCAGTATCATTGCAGCATCTGATACCTGTAGCAGCCTGACCATTTTTTATAGCAGCAGGAAGATTAATGTGGTTGTATAATAGCCTAATTAAGTATAAATTTAGTTTCTCAGGTGTCTGAAAAGTCCTTGAGGTTTCTGAAACAGAAAGATTAGAGAAAAGATTATTCTTTCTGAACAAGAACTGGAAAATATTTATTTTATAAAGAAGAACTTTTTTTTATTTTAATGAAAAATCAAAAATACAAACAAAATGTGTTTAACATAAAACCTTTTTTTTTCCATTTTTAATTCAGAGTATTTAAGATGTCACTGTGATTCATAGACACTTCTTTGGAAATTTTTCCACCCTATTGCAGAAATAGAATATGTAAGGGCTAACATTTTTAATATTGAAAAATCATTAACATGTGCTTCTAGTAATTTTTCTGGCTAAGCCGTCATTCTCTGTGACAGAGGATGATTTATTGCCCAGAAAACTCAGAGGCATCACTAAATTTTGGGAAAACAAGTAACAAATCATGTACTGAAGTGTAATGATTGGTAAGTAAAAATTCTTTTCATTCTCCAGAGGAAGGAAAATTTGCTAACAAGAAACATTAGCTGCCTTACAGTTACATACACACAATTCTTTTAAAACATGAGCTCTTAACTAATGGAATTTCCTTACCAAGTAGAATTTTTAAAGAATTAATTATGTGGGTTTCATGATCGCATTTTGTTATGTTTTGTTTCCTGTTGCTTTGTTTATGCTTTACTTCAATTTTACCACATGACTGGTTCAAGAATTTTCAGTGCTGAACAAAGAATCTTTTTCTCCTTTTCAACTTCCCTCTAAGAACACACCAAAATGATCTTCACTTCAGTGTTCAGTCCTGCCAAGTAGACACAAAGGCAGGTTTTAGACCTCTCCATCACATAAGGCAATCTCTTATTGGCTATGTGCCTCCTCATTTTCACCCTGCTTTTCTCTTCCCTACTTTTAGAAAGATTTTGGTTTGGGTTTTTTTTGAGTCTAGGTTTTGGCGGTTTTTTTTGTTTTTTTTTTTGAAGGTGAGGGGGGTGGTAGCAAATCCACAGATTTTTTTGTAGACTTTCTGTACTGTGCGGTAGAAACAACTGAAGATTTAGGTTTGCTTCACCTTTTTTTCCCATTTCTCACACCTTCAGTAAATTCTTCATTCTGATTTTGAATCTTAGTAAGTTTTCTTTGGTTTTTTTATCATTACTACACTGGGAAAACAGATTTTATAAAACAGGAAATGATGTCCTCAATACAGTAATCTTTTCATCATTTTAAATTAATTAGGCCTTGCTTCTTATTGATTGCCTGTTCCATTTTCCTTGTGCCATTATTTCTATTGGCTTTTTGTCCACTATGCATGACTTCTTACCACAGAAACTTCTGAAAAGTATTCACAGTCTATCTGCTCATTGTACATTTTTTCTCTTGAGTTTTGTCTCCAGAGTACGAACATTTTCATTCTTCTCCTCTCTGCATCTCCTTTCAGTGCAAATTTAATACATGGTTTTAAAATTCATTTCACTTATAATGGCAGTAAATTACTGAAAAAAAAATCTAACAAATAAAAAATCTTTGGTACTTAATGCTGTTAAAAAACCAGGTACTACACAAAAAGCCAGCTACTGCAATTTGAAACACACTAACTGTTTAACCTGCACTCCGGAAGCAAGCATTTAAAATTATCTTTCATTTACATGGAAAATTTTAATAGTTTTCCTGCAAGACTTCTTTTTCCTATAAATCTTAGGAGTGTGGTTTGGATCTGAAACAGAAACAAAAGCCTTGCAGTTTATCTGCAATGTGAGATTATCTATGGCCTCATCCAGGTTATTAACAAATATGTTCCTTCTCTGTTTTCAAAATTATACACTACTACCATGATACTTCTTTTTTTTCAAGGAATGTGAACAACCTGTCAGCAAGCATAATTACATAGGCTAGTTTTCCCTATGCTTACAAAGTAAAATGTAAAGGAGAACATTCCTTCTTTCTTGCAGAAGAGTCCCTCTCTCAACCAAAAACAAACTAAAAAACACACAATACCCCAAAAGAAAAGTTATTTAATTTTTAAAATTATTTAAAATTGTTTAGGCAAAATTATTAGAAATAGGAAACATAGAAGTAATCAAGAAGTCCATGAACAAATAATATGCATATTTTGTATGCCTGGTTTAGGCAGTCCTTTTCTAATTTTCTGACAGCTGGCTTCTCAAACTCTGCAGTGACATTATGTTAACAAGCCATTCATTTGCTGTGATGAACAGGGACAATTTTGATATCCTTTTGACTAAAACATGTCTTAGCCCAGTATTGGAAAACCTGTCATCCTCCCCTAACTAAATCTATGACTACTACATGGACAGTAGTTTCACTACTGGAAACTATTCAGATTGACTTTTTAAAGAAGGTATTGCATAGAATAATGTATAGAACTTTTATCCTAATACATGTAACAAAAGGTGTTTGCTTTTGCATTCAGGCTTTCAATTTAACCGTCCCTCAGAGAAATCAGCAGAAGTTGTTCTGATGGGATATAGAACAATAAAAAGTATCTCAAAGAGTCTTGCCCCAAAGCTACATGTATTACAGTACCCTTTTTAACCACACAGTAGGAGCTGCATCTGGTTTCTAAAACTGTACTTTTATAACTTAACAAAAGAGGTAAAAAACAAAAAAAGCTTTTGAAGTTTGTTTAGCTAGACAATTCTTTCAATCAAATAATAGAAATTTAAATCCTGTTTTGTTTTGTTTTGCTTTTTCATTAAAATTTTTTGTCTTTTGTCAGTTATCATCAAAACCTAAATGGTTTTCAATAAGGGAAATTGACCACTCTGCAGTCTGAAGTTTTTACAGAAAAAGAACCCCAAACCCCTAAACAAAACCAACAGTCTCAACATTGCAAATCTTGTCTTTCTGCTAAATGTCATTTAAAAGGGCTCAAATGAACGTGTTGTGTTAATGAAATATAGCCAACTAGGAAAATATTACTATTTTATAAGATAATGCAAATTATTCTTTTTATAATGTAAGACATCCTTGACAAGCCTATTCAGAGGAATACAATTATCATAACCCATTGTAAATAATATATTCTACAATTTATGTCTGTTTGGTCTTTATTATGTAAATTTTGTGGTTCATGTTTCTAGAATTTGTCCCAGCCATTGCCTCAGATATGGAAAACTGCCAACATACATTTTGGGAAAATCTGAATTATCATGTGTTGCTGAATTTTTTTGGTTGGTTGGTTTTGGTTGGGTTTGTTTTTGTATCTGGATGGTTTTGGTTTTTATCATTTGGGATAGCTATGTTTGATTCAATTATTTCACTTTTAAAGTTGTATGATGACCGCACATAAAAATGTACTTATGTTTTCAAACATCTTAAATACAGTAGTGGTATCTGTATATTGGATTTAAACCAATAATACTTTGCTCTATATCTTTCATGGAAGGTCAGACACCACAAAAATATAAATTGTCAGCATAAATAACTTTTAATTTTATGATCTTGTACAAGGGTATGTTTTCCTATACTGCATTCCCCGATAGCAGTTTCAAAAAATTTCTCACAGAGACACAAGCACTGTGATGTATATATCTTTATACCTCTCCCTACATAAAGCTATGCCTTTATTCTCAGGTGCCATCACCTCACTCAGCATCTATGTCATTACATTTTACCATTACCCAGGGGATTTTACTGCTGCTGCAAAATTGTAAGTTGCATCTTTATCACTATACCTGATAAATGTGTATTCTGGCAAGCCATCTTGCCACACAGCAGATATAATTCCACTTCATTCACTCTGGTGAAGACTATAACCTAAAATAAAGCTTAATCATATCAAATACACATTAATAGTGAATGTGGGTCAGAAGGGGAACATCAAAGGTACTGACTATAGGCCAGATACATAACAACACTGAGCAAGAATATGCTTAGATTTAATGCTCACAGTACTTTAGGTGAAGATACAAAGCTGAAGTCTTCATTTTGAAAGCCTCACTCAGAAGACATACAAAAAGATATCTTTAAGAGTCTGTAGTTTCCAGGTAAAGTCAGTTATCCACTCACTTTCAATCTTTCAAATAATTGAGCAAAGCTCAGGTTTATTTTCTTGCTTGTTGTGGTTTTATTGTTCGGGTTTTTTAATCCAGTAGTGAATCTGCCTGCTTTTTCAACTGCCTTTATGTTAAATAAAAATTACATACAAAGAGTGACAGAGAGGTCCAGGTCCTTTCTGTGTGTGAGTAGATTAAAAACCATATTTCAATTTTCCACTTAAGTGCCCTAACCATTGTGTAAGCTACTAAGTCTATTACGATGGCTCCACTGTGCAGAACATAATTCAAGAATCATTGAGTCATACAAAGAAAACATGAAAAGAAGCACAGCTTTGGAGCTTTAGTAGTTACAGACCTTACCAACCTGGGTGGAAGCCTAAATCTAGTGCCAGCTCATGGGACAGCTTCTGTGTTTTAACCAGTGGAATTTGTCTGTCAAGCCTGTGCTTTTACTTCTATTTTCATATCAACTATTCTAATCCCTACATTTCTTCTTGTTTTTTCCTTTCTTTATGAATTTTTTATTTTGCTGGGTCTTGTGCAGTAGCTGTGGTAGAAACACTGAGAGTAACCTTAAGTATCTTATCATAACATGAATGTCCCTGACAAGCGCAAAACCTCTTCAGGTAGAAAAAACATAAACATTGTTTGAATCATTTTCTGAATTTCTAACTAATGATCTTTTTTTAATAATTAGAGTAGATCAACTCATCTGTGTATATATTTACACACACACATATATATACTTACAATAGCTGTTTACAAAAGTAACTCATACTAATACAAATTTTGCGTACTTCAGCCACTTCAGGTTACTCACAGGACTGCTAAGCTCTAAAGAGTTCAGAAAAAAATCTGTTATATGCAGAAGCACATATCAAAGAAACGAAGGAAACTTCTAGTTAAAGTGTCTCTTGTTGTGAGCCGCTAGTCCATTGGTGGTGGAGTGAGAGGCAGTGGCGCTGTGATCTTCCAGAAGCTTCTTCAGTAATGGAGCTGCTCGGTGGCGCAGGCACACGCACACACACACACACACACACACACACAGAATCACTCAAGCACTCACTTCAGGTAGCTCTTGCAACATCACCAACCGAAGTGGGAAGTATGGAGTGGCAAGGAGGAGGTTTATTCCAGCCANTCACTGTCAAGTAGAAGGTGGCAGAGGACTATTAGCCTTATGATTTTGAATATATGCTATGTTCAGTAGAAAATCTAAATTTGGTCTAAAAGCTCCACTGTATATGAAATTTCTGTGGTTTTTACAGTTTTGTATCAATCCAAGATCATTATTAGTCTCGCTAAGTATATATAAAATATGTATATTTGTGTAATAGATATATATTTGTAATATACATATATATTTGTGATATCTGTTTACTAATAACCAATCATATGTGCATATGATGAAATTTTACAATAGAAACAATTTCAGAATGTGCTAATTATGCTGGAAAAATAGATTTAATGAACTTGAACAAAAATCAAAAGAACTTTGCATTAAAACACATACTCAAATAGTGTACCTTCCATATAAAATAGTTAACAGCTGCTATAAAGTATAAACACAAAAAACACAAATCCTTGTAATTGTATATCACTGCCTTGTAGTGTTCCTATGTGTGACACCACTACTAAGTTATTAAAATCTACTGGTACAATTCAAATATATTAGTACCATTAAGACAACCAAACAATTCAAATATGTTTTGTACATTAAAACATCATAGCTCACACTGTTTCTATGAATTGTTTATGGAACAGAGCAGACACATGCATGAGGCATATGCAGCTTTAGACAAGAAAAGATCATAAAGGATTTACGAAAATAAGTATGTTTGGTTTGGACAGGGATTAAACACTGTGGAGTACCATACTGAAAAATGATCCTTGATTGAATGGCAAATTGGTACTCTATGGCAATTTATATAAGGACCTGGAAGGTTGGGTTTTATGATAAGTTTACAAATTCATGTTTTACAAGTTTGCAAGGACTTCTTTAGCAGTAATTCTTAGATGTCTGCATAATAAACTTTTCAAATCCAGAGATCCATTTATGCACATTTCCTTACAGTAACATATAATTAACATATGTAATAGAATTGGGCCCTGTAGACACCCACTCCATGACAACATACAGGATTGAAAAGGTAGTGTGGTATCAGTTAAAAGACTTTTGCTGCTACTTATCTGTGCCTGGTTTCCCCATGCTGTCAGATGATCAGTGCTTTTAGGCACGTGTTGCAAAATCTCATTCTTAGCATCTACTGTGTTGATGGGGAAACGTCTAGTAGGTGATACATAAATTCCACAAAAGTGTAATGTCTAGTATTTCAGATATTGCGAGNCACACACACAGAATCACTCAAGCACTCACTTCAGGTAGCTCTTGCAACATCACCAACCGAAGTGGGAAGTATGGAGTGGCAAGGAGGAGGTTTATTCCAGCCACCCACGAAGGAGTCCAGGAACAAAGACAAAAGAACAGCGCAGGGTCCAGGAGGGTCCAGGTTTAGATATAGGGGACAAGGCGGAGGCGGACCACCAGGGCCAATGGGCTGAGGGCTCAGGGAGGTACAGAGGTGGGACAAGGGGTGGCAGCCAATAGGGTAAAGGGGGCGGGACACTGTGGCAATATGGGGCCAATGGGGAAGCAGGGGAGGGAGAACATTCTAGGGTATTCACATATAAGAAAAAGGGGCGGAGAGGCCAATGGGCCAACCAGGNTATCTGTTTACTAATAACCAATCATATGTGCATATGATGAAATTTTACAATAGAAACAATTTCAGAATGTGCTAATTATGCTGGAAAAATAGATTTAATGAACTTGAACAAAAATCAAAAGAACTTTGCATTAAAACACATACTCAAATAGTGTACCTTCCATATAAAATAGTTAACAGCTGCTATAAAGTATAAACACAAAAAACACAAATCCTTGTAATTGTATATCACTGCCTTGTAGTGTTCCTATGTGTGACACCACTACTAAGTTATTAAAATCTACTGGTACAATTCAAATATATTAGTACCATTAAGACAACCAAACAATTCAAATATGTTTTGTACATTAAAACATCATAGCTCACACTGTTTCTATGAATTGTTTATGGAACAGAGCAGACACATGCATGAGGCATATGCAGCTTTAGACAAGAAAAGATCATAAAGGATTTACGAAAATAAGTATGTTTAGTTTGGACAGGAATTAAACACTGTGGAGTACCATACTGAAAAATCATCCTTGATTGAACGGCAAATTGGTACTCTATGGCAATTTATATAAGGACCTGAAAGGTTGGGTTTTATGATAAGTTTACAAATTCATGTTTTACAAGTTTGCAAGAACTTCTTTAGCAGTAATTCTTAGATGTCTGCATAATAAACTTTTCAAATCCAGAGATCCATTTATGCACATTTCCTTACAGTAACATATAATTAACATATGTAATAGAATTGGGCCCTGTAGACACCCACTCCATGACAACATACAGGATTGAAAAGGTAGTGTGGTATCAGTTAAAAGACTTTTGCTGCTACTTATCTGTGCCTGGTTTCCCCATGCTGTCAGATGATCAGTGCTTTTAGGCACGTGTTGCAAAATCTCATTCTTAGCATCTACTGTGTTGATGGGGAAACGTCTAGTAGGTGATACATAAATTCCACAAAAGTGTAATGTCTAGTATTTCAGATATTGCGAGTGGAAAATAACCT
Source organism: Irena cyanogastra (assembly GCA_013397155.1). Classification (NCBI taxonomy): domain Eukaryota; kingdom Metazoa; phylum Chordata; class Aves; order Passeriformes; family Irenidae; genus Irena; species Irena cyanogastra. The sequence goes on from VWZV01015509.1 coordinate 149,328, forward strand.
GAAAGTGGTTGTCAAATAAAATAAAAAAAAGTCTAGAAAGTTTACTGAAGCTAATTACATATGGAAATTACAGGACCTGAATTTAGAATTAGATTCTTAAACACTTGTGTTCAGTGCTGCTTAATTGTGGGGATGTTTAATTATGTAATCAATCAGCTTTTGACCTTAAACTTTTGCACACATTTAAAGATGTATTTTTACAAAACAGCAAATGTTTATGCCTATCCCTAGCATAGGATGCAAAAATTTTGTCTTTTTCTGTTAAACTGCATTTGTGTGTTGTGAAAGAGGCCAGGACCTTTCTTCTCTGTCCCCACAGGTGTGTGAAATGCTGATTCACGTTTGTGGGGAGAGATTTACTTCCATCTCAGAGCAGGGTGGCCTTGACCACGTTATTTGCAGCCAGTTTGTTATTCTCCAGACCACGTCTGAGCTCTTCTGGGAGCATGATAGCTGGCATAGGACAAAACATGCCGAAAAGCATGCAGGCAGTCAGAGAGGTATGCCAGTGTTCAAAGCCATGACTTGACTTTAGGTTTACTGGGATAGAAGCATCCTGAGAGGCACAATTCTGTGAATCTCCTCTTCTTAAATAATAATTTTTAATGCTCTTCAGGACTTAATTTTCTATAAAAGACTGGTTTTTAAGACAAAGCAGTTTGGAGTCTCTTCAGAGAGAGTAGTTTAACAGTCACCCAAATAGAAGAATACTTATCCAAATATCTGAATGCAGAGCCTGAGTTTCCTTATCAACACCTCTTTGTGTACCGATTTTACATCAAACAGCTCTTGCATGTGTTAGGGTCTGGGACTCATTTTCCTTGGACCAACATTTCACTTTCCTGCACAGTTACAGTTCTTCTCCACAGATTCAGGGTGTTGGTTTCACCTGCATTGTCTTTGACCCCTGTATAATAATTCTGTTTGGTAAGGCCGTTATTAATCAGATTTTGATTTTTTTTTAATTTACATGAAAATAAGTTTGCCTTTATAGACAGAAAGTGAAATATTAGTAAAAAATACTTGGATAAAAAGTGGAACGTGTTTAATGGATCATGTATTTTCCCAAAATTCAGACAGAAATATTAAAAGTTTTTTGAGATCATTGAAAATGGAGTAAAAATTTGGTATCAAAAGAAATATTTATTTCTCATTTTTCCCTTTCTTTTATGGGTGACAAGTCTGAAGAATATTTAAAAAATGAAAAGTAATTCAAACAAGATTCAGAAAGCTTTAGAACAAAGCACTTCAACTTCTTGCAATACTTTGCATTTATTATTCAATCATGGTCATGAAGTTGACAACATTCAGATTAAGTTCCATGCTTATGAATCTGCTTCTACCATGGATCTAGTACGGATCTACTACTGAAGTGAATGTTAATCCACAGAACAACAATTTTTATTATGATTTTCAATACTTATTGGAAATACAATAGTTGCTTTCTTAAAGTTAAAATCTACAAGATCATAGACAAGTCTTTAGGTTACACTTTACGCTGCAGAAAATTCAGGACAATGGTAGCTTTCAGGACTTCATGAATGCCATCTTCTGTAGTCTTTCACCAGGTATTTCTTGAGAACCTCATGAACTTCTAAGATTTCATTAGTGCCACACATGGATCCTTTCTTTTTTGACCTATGTTGTAGCGCAGAAACGTTTTTAACGACACTTTTGTAGGATAGGTTTCGTTTTGCTTCTCTTCATCCTCCTATAAATTGAGTGATCTACTGAAAAAGTACACCTGAAAATGTCTATTCTTTTCATGTATCTTATGGTCATGTATCTTCAGTCTCTTTTCATTGACTCTGAAATGGAATTAATCAACATAGTTTGTCTTAGACTACATATCAAATTTAAAGACAGTTAATGTTTGCCAAGATAAATCTCATTCTGAGTCAATGATAAATGGAACACCTTAGCCATCATATTTCTTAGTAAAAAGTGTGAACATTGATTTAATATGTGCCCATAGCCTGTAGAAAGTTATATAGTTTTTATTCATAAATAAATTTTTCATGTGAAATGCAGCACATCCTATAGTGGAGTAAAAGGGGGAAAATAATTGATACAATTGCAATTTTTTTTTTTTTGCTTCTCAATAGAATTTAGAATATTGCAAAGGGTGCAATATTGATCTATATATTTGCACTTGAATTATTAAAAGAAGTCAGAGAAAAAAGTCTTCATAAAGTCTGATTAATAGCAAAAAATTCAAACATCAAAAGATCTGTACAATTACAGTATTCTCTAACAGATTAAAAATTCTCAGTTGAAGACAAAATTACATATTTCAGTATATATATATTTCTGATATGTATAGATACTTCTATAATGTATCTATTTCAAAGAACATAATGGAACTGAATATATGTCTTTATCAAAGACCAGCTTTTGTCAAAATTATTTAGTCTTTTGAATGGTGGGAGTATATATACTGCTCATCTAATAATTTATTTACTTGTTAATTTTCAAAATTCTTGACTCCACTGTATTGTCATAGGAATTTTAATTGCTCTATTTTTTTGATGCAGACTGAAAAAAAAATAGAATCAATTGTTAAAAATCTGTAAGATATGATCAGTTTTCACAACCCCTTTGCTATCTTTCAAAGTAAAAAACCCAACCCAACATTTTTAGTGAGTTTCACTGAAATTATTATGTTCAGCATGACCATTTGCTGTCTTACTTGCATGGTAAAGCTGTTATGGACCCCTATGTGTACTCCAAAAGTTCAGAATACTTAGTTCAATATAGCACCACTCCTGCCAATTAAATATTTTAAATTTGCAGGAAAGCAAATGCTTAGTGAAGTCCTTTAACTTTGCAATAAATTTGGGGCGGGGGGGAAACTGATTTTCTGATTGATTCAGGTAATATGAATAAATTATTAATCCTTGTGGTAGCAAAGAAAATTAATCTTTTGAGCACAATAAAATTAAAAGGTTTTGGCTTGCCTGATCTGAACAAAGTAAGATGAATTTTTAATACAGCAAATTAATTAGGCACATAATGAGGAATAGAATGCATAATAACTCTAATTCTGATAAATAGCAAAATAGTTCAGATCCTCAAAGAAATAAATATCATCCATCACAAACACACCTTAAATTCTGTTTGTTAGGGAATATTAATGGTAAGAGAGCTTGCACAGAAGAGTTAGATAAATTCTATTTGCTGATTTTGTTCAGCGCAATTACGTTACATGCTGACCCTCATCTGTAACTTTTTGTGAAAATGATTTTAGGACATTACTCATTTCTGAAGGTGTTAATGTACCATAAAGGATTTGTATTATCATTAAACATACTGTCTACACCAGGTGTTACATGTTATTTGCTTCTGCCCTGAAGATCATTTAACAGCTTATAAATCTTTATGGCCCCATGATATTTTGCTACAATAATTTGCATCTTCAAATAGCTTCTGAATTATGCATTCTAAATATAAGTAAAAAGCAACATTTCTGTTATTAAAGAACACATATCTTTTATTTTACAATAGCCTTAGTTACAAATGTCAAGCAATACTAATATGGGAAAAAATAAAGTTGATTAGGAATGTAAACCCAATTTTTCCCTAACTTTTGACAGTATAAAGGTATTTCAATGCAGATTAAGAAGTTAATCAATTTAAGACGTGTTCTTTTATGAGGACTCTCCAGGAACTTTAAGGAATTATAAAACTGCATAACTCTATTTCAGTAGAACATCATGGATGCTATCTATAAGCAGGCTTTGAAATCTAGAAATTAAATTTTTATAAATAAAATCTATATAACATAACAAAATCTTCTATAACATAAAATGGATTTGGAATTTAAATAGTGACTGATTTGATAAATTAGTCATGATTTCTTGTTACTCTGTAATATAAGGCAATTATCATAAACTCCACTGTAAAATTTACATTACTTTCTCCTGCTCTTGTTTACGAAGTCACTGTTTTATCTATATTGTCATTGTTATTTATTTTCTTTATGAAAAATATTCTATATACTCACAATAGTAATATTGATTCTCTCATCTGTCATTTAAAGTTTGTGTTTTTCAGATGGAGCTTTCACAACATTCAGACAGGCTAATTCTTTAACTTTCTGTTAAAACTTAGAGACTATATACTGCATATAAATGATTTTCTTTAATAATTAGAAAAAAATGCAACAAAGGCAAAAACTCTGTGCCCTCCGTACCATTAGAATAGCTTATTTATACAGCCATTGATATGTATTCTAAATAGGATATGGTTAAAGATGGTGATATGAACATCAGTCTGAAATTCCTAGAAAATAATTTAGATGAGGCTTAAGAAAATTTAAGAATTATCAATTTGATCTTCATAACAAATGTGATGCATATCATTCCAGACTATGTACAGAATGTTTTATTAGGAAACAAATTTATCTATACTTAAAAGTATGAAGGTAGGGCTGCTGATACATTTTGTGAGAGATAACAGAGGCTACTCCTTGCATAGTGTTCTGTATACTGCTTTATAAGGAGTGAATATAGGCTACTGGTCTTTGTTCACTGCTGACAAAAAAAGTTCTAAGAAAAGAGTATTAAAAATATTTGGTGTTAAAATAATGAAAAAAAAAAAACCTTTTGACAGTCTTATCATATAGTGTTTAATCCTGTTAGTCGTATAGTCATAGTAATAAAAATGCACAAAACTGAAAAATAACTTCAAGCCATTAGAAGAGATCTGTTCTGTAAATCCTAATTCTCTGATAATAACCTACTACGGAAGTGGGTTATGTCTTTCATATGCCATCTTTCATATGGCATCTGTCTGTTCATATTCTAATTATAGTAAAGGAAAAATCTCGTACACAAAGAAAAATATTTTGATTGATTTTCTCTTTTTGAACTAGAGACTAATTGCTTATTTTATTCAAAACATATTTATGAAGCTGTTTAATACAAGGCTTTTTGCTTTTAATGGAAAAATGTATTTAATATAATAATCAGAAATTCTAATATTTTAGAGTGAGAAGATACAATTGTTCAAATATAACTGTCATTATTAGATTTTTTATTAGTAGGTTTTTTCTTTTTTTTACTTATTTATTTGATGTAAAGGTATCATCACAGTTGTAAAGTTACATTTTTTTTCAATTTCTTGTTTGTTTAAAAACAAAACAGTGATTTTTTAATACATCTGTACTGGCATAGGACACATCTGTAAACAGGCTTTGACAAATGTAGCCTCTATCTAAACCCAGTAACTTGGAAAAAAAGCACTTGTTTTCCTTGCCCAGATACAGCTTCTCCAAGGACGTTTTCTTACAAATATTGAATTCCCAAGAAAGTATGATTAGAGGATATTCCAAAAGGCGGTTGATCTACAAATTGCCATATCTAAAGGAAAGTAGGAAAGATATGCCATCAATTTACAATCAATTTCCTGCAAAATATTGCTAGTAAACTTTCTATTTAGTGAGCTGCTATAGTAACATAGTTTATATTATTTCTTTTGATTGCATTCTGTTTTTTCTTTCCTAAATTTGTTCCATTTTGAGTGGGTCAATAACAGATGGTCTCTTGACTAATCTTTTTTTTTTTAATCTCAGTCTTCTTTTTTTGCCTTCTCTCTGTTCAGTGTTCTATATGTAGTCCTTATTTCTTTTCTAACTCTATTTCTCTCCAGTAATTCTTTCTTTTGATCACTTTCCTTGTCTTTCTCCAGAAACCTGACTTCAGAATGGGATTTATCTCTACTTTATTTGTCCAAAAATTTAGACATTAAACAAATAATATTACTGGACAGTAGTTAAGGGGAAAAGCTACAGACGCTGAAACACAGGACAGAGGCTCCTATACCCAAATGAATGTCTGAAAACCTGAGACATTTATCTTCCTCTCCTTCGTGGCAAATGAATATATATGTATACTTATATCAGGGAGTTGCACGGAGTTGCAGATTGCTGTGGAGTGTTTAGAAGACTGACAGATTTGATCAGTCGTAAACCATAAAACTAAAGTTTGCTAAGTACATTCATTAGCAAAATATTTCTTGCAAATGGTGAGTTGTTACAAATTATTTATGATCATTACTGCTCTTACAAAATTCTCATTTTTTAACAATTATATTCTACATTATATATAATTTGTGATTATACATTTCCATAGATCTGAAGTTGAAGATTTAGCACTGACAGCTATCTTGTTAAGTCTTATCATTAGGGTCCAGATGATCATGCCTGAGAACTGATCAACCAGAAAGTTGTAACTAAGGTGTGAGTTTTCCTTGCTTGCTTTTGCCTGATGGTTTTATGCTGTTGCAGTCTTCTCTGCTATATATTGAACATATGCGATCAGGCCCTAAGCCAAGACAGGTGATTTCCAGAAAACAGCAATGAAGCTGGTAAAAGATCTAGAGAACAAATCCTGTGAGGAGAGGTTGAGGAAACTGGGATTCTATAGCCTGGAGAAAAGGAGCATCAGGGAAACTTATTGCTCTGAGATACCTACCTGAGGTTGTGGGAAGGTGAGTGTTGGACTCTTTTCCCAAGTGACAAGCAACAGGATGAGAGGAAATGGCCTCAAGTTGTGTCAGGGGAGGTTTAGTATGAATATTAAGAAAAATTGCTTCACTAAAATGGTGGTCAATAAGCACTGGACAAGGCTATCCAGGGGAGTGATGGAAACACCATTCGTAGCATGATGGATCCAATTACTGGTGTGAGGTTATCTATGACTACAGGCTGTTCAGAAGGCACAGGCAAGGAAGGAAGGGCAGAGACATGCTCTCTACATCAAGACATGGATAGTGTAAAGAGCTCTCTGAAAAATGGCCATAAACAGGTTGAAAGCTTGTGGGTAGGAATCCAAGACTGTGGCTACAAAGGGAGCCTTGTGACTGATGTCCACTACAAGCTGTCTGTTGCTGAAGCTCCTTCCTCCAGCTCCAGGAGGTAACATGCTTGCAGATACTTGTCCTGCTGGGGTAATTTAACCAGCCTGGTACCTGCTGAAAATGTAGCATAGCTAATGTTGGAATGCATGGAGGGTAACTTCTTACACGAGGTACCAGAAAACCCTCCAGGGAGGAATGTGATACCATACCTGATGATTCCCAATGCAACTCAGCTAATTGGTGATGACAGGGGTGGAGGCAGCCTGGGCTGACCATAATCATACACTGGTGGAGTTTATAATCCTGAAAAATATGGATCAGGCATGGAGCAAACTCAGGGCCCTGAATTTTGGGAAAGAAAACTTCCACATGTTCTATTTTCTGGACTGTTTCTCAGACAAATAAGGGCAGCTATTGAGACAGATTTTTATATTAGTTGTGCGTATTCTTTGGAGCTATTTGAACAAATAGAATTAGATACTATAATAAAAATGCTCCCTTTTCCTTGACAATCTGAATTACCCCGCTAATTCATTACCAATGGCACTGCCTGCAATCAGAAAACAACACAAAATAACTGTCTAGTGATTAGTGTCTAAAAGTCTCATGCAGGATGCAAATTAAAATGACTAGATGAATTACCTCTAGGATTACAAAATAGACTTGGAAAAGCTACCAATTTGGATTTTCTGTGGTCCTTATGCTTCCATAATTGCATTTAATCTTTTTTTCACCATTTTTATTTCCATAATGATTAGGTCTTAAGGATCATTCTGCTGCATGGTTAGCTTTTCCTGGAGAGAAAGAAAGAGCTAAAATGTCTTCATTCTCTCTTTTCTAACAAGTTACTCCTTGAGCCTTGTTTTTAAACTCAACAGATTAAATCTTGCATAACTCTAGGCTGTACTGCCTGACTATGTCGGGATATCCATCCTCCCCTTCAAGCAGTAGCTGGCCTCTCAAGTTGCTACAACTGCCCATATCAACAACCCAGCTCTAAAGACTTAGTCTCAGCAAATCTACAGGACCCATGAAAAAGGGTTGTAAGCCATGGCAGCCCTACTGCAGCAAGAGTAGAGAGTGCTCCTACGTCCTTCTCAGGCATTGACCTTTCCCACTTAATAAATAAAACCATATGTGTGGTAGAGTAGATCCCTCATATTTTCTTAAGCATTTCAATATATATTTTAGGACTTGATTGACATATTCTCCAATTTAGTGAAACTCCAGAGATCTAAAGAAAGCGCCACCTAAATAAGGTACTGAAATTGGACACACAGTTCCTCATTAATAGTAGCTTCTTATGTCTGACTTTAGTTTTTTTTTTTTTTTCTGAGTTAAAAATTCTAAAATTGTGTATATATTCTAATGAAGAATCCTTCTCTACTGGATCTTCAGTGTTTCAGGTTGGAGGTGGTGTGGATGATCCGTAAGTTTTAAAATTTAGGCAGTCTGAGCAGCAACTCAGTTAATAGAATGCACTGCTCTTATCACACGTAAGTTTAAATTCCTAAGGTGTTAAGAAGTATTAAAGAACACTTGTCTTTATGCACAATAAGAAAAGAAGCTATATTCTGCTATGTTAGGAATAATATTTTTCTTAAGTTAGTTATTTTCTTTCTTTCTTATTTCTTAAATTAGTTATTTTCATGATAGTTGGAATCAGGAAGATTCTATCATGAAAATAAATTTGCTTCCTAGGAAGCTGAAGGCCTATTTTACCACACAGAAGTCATTTAATGCTAAGGAGAATTTAGACCCAAAGTTCTACTGATTTTCTGCCCAATTTTCTTTGCTAGTTTTGCCTTTGCAATTAAAAATAATGATGGACTGATATAAAATATGCAAAATATATATGCAAAAATAACAAGAAAATGAAGTATCAACTTATTATTATTGCTGCAATGGGGGAATAAACTAAGCTGGTAAAGCTTTGTTTGAAAATTATTCAAAATTATTCAGTAATCAGTCTTTTACACTGAGCATGAGTTGCCAGTGACTGACAATGATAAATGATATTTATTTCTGTTATTCAGTTGATGATAATGTGCAATTCACATATGAATAACTTCATCTAACCGTTATATTTTCCAAGTTCTTTGTATTTTTTAGCTATTGTTTAGTAATGGACAGTTTCTGAATAGCATGCAAGAGTCACTGAACTTAACTTTTCTCCCAAATTCAAAGAATGCAGGTCTTTCACATTTTTTTTTTGTCCAAAAAGCAATATATAATTTTAAACATTTTATCCATATATTTCACTTCATATCCTCTAGTGAAAATATTACAGATGTACAGTAAAGCATTTTTTTAATGCCCTTTAAGGTATACATGTTTTATCTGCTGCTAGATGACAATGAAATATATCTCGAAGGAAAAAAGTATGCTGTGTGACCCAAACTTCCACAGATGTAAGTCAGAGGAATCCTCAGAATTGAAATTATCTGTGTGCAGGACCATTCAATCTAAGGATGTGACATATCATTTTTATAGTAAGTAATTGATACAGCTGCATTTTTGCTTGTTTTATTATTGAAGTCATTGACCTGTATGACATTTGAAATATTTACGTTCAAGTTAATCATAAATTTGAATGTTTATTATCTACTAGCAATTCCATTTACTGTTGATTTTGTTATATCACTTCCTCTGATCTTAGCTATCTAGCAATTCTTTCACTTCATAAAGAATGTCAATTTTTTCTATGTTAATTCCAGACCCTCACTGAAATCAATAGTTACAATATTTTAATACGTTAATGTTCAAACATTATCTTTCTAAAGATAATTTCTCTCTGATTTTCAATCATATGGACATGCATGTACCTTTTTTTTTCTTTCTAAATGGTATTAATTCTTTGTGTATATCTTAGAAAGATGACTCTTCCTTCTCCATTTTCAATTTTGAAATTTTTGTCTTTTGCTCTGAAATTCTACCTTTATGTATATTTTCCTTCCTCCATGCCCCTCCAGTTCACCTAAATGCACACATTCAGGAATAAAATATTTTAACAGTTTCTAGGATTTTTTCCTAATTTAGAAACTTTGACAAAACAAATTTTAATTCATGGAAAAAGTAGAAAGCCTATGAAGTTAATAGGTCTCCCAGGATCTTTCAGGAGAATGCCTAGATTTTATTTGCTAAGCAGGTCCTGTTTTATTTTTTTCCTCTTAGGGCCGCAATATGAAGTAGAACAAAGATCTCAGAAAGGTTAATCAGATATTATAAAATAAAAGTTTTATATGTCTTCTACTTCATTTAATTTTAACAACCTAAAAATTAGACCTGTAAGACTAAGTCTGTACTACCAAATTAAAGATGATCTTCTAAACCGCAGACCTAAAATCAAATGTCAAATGTTTGGAATCCATGATACTTAAAGCCAGTATTCTTTGTGTCAGATTTGCACGAAGGTGGAAAAATGGAATAATCAAAACCAGAATCAGGAAATTATTTAAGAGTTAACAATACGAAAAAGAGTTAAACCATATGAAAAATAAGTGTTTAGTATTGGAATATCCTGCTTTTGTTCTGCAGTGAGTAGGTATCTTATATCTACATCTATTATGCAAACTCCTCCTACTACTGAGGTAGAGATACGTATTTCTGTTGGTTTGTGGGTTTTGAGGCAGTTGTAAAAAAGTTGGTATTTGAAAAAGAAAAGAACACCTGGCTTAACTTGAAGACTCAGGAGTTACCACCCTTCCTGGCTGGCTGGAGGAGAGTCTGCTGTGGTTCTCAGAGATGTGTCCTGCCAGCAGTGAGGTTGAGCGAGCATTCACAAAAAAGCTTGCCCCAACAAATACACACTATACGGACCCAGAAGGACACAAAAAGAGGTGGACAGAACTTTTACCACAAAAATAAACAGCACTCATATAAACATGAGCAACAGAAATTGAGCCAAGCCTATTCCTCTTAGGGTTATCCACTAGTAAATTTGCATATTGGAATGTATGCATACCACCACCAAGTCACATGCCCAGCCACATTAACTGATCCTTTAAACGCTGACTTTCAGATCATCCAATTTCCATGCCCAGAGCTTGGGTCTTTCACCTGGTCTCCATCTTAGAGGTTCTGTCTTTCCATATGCTAGCCTCTGTCTCCTTCTCTGTTAATCCTGAAGTTTAGTAGTGAACCACTTACTGTCCCCCCAACACAAACAGAAGAGAAAGTAGTTAGGAATAGAGTCTGATAAGAGGATAAGATGGATTTTGACAATCAGTTACACTAGAATCTTCATTAAATCATCTTCAGTAAAAAACTTTGTTAAATGTAAATATTTAATTGACATATTATTCTGTGTCTTTGCAATGGTGACCAGTGTTCATCTGCAATCTCTTGTTTTACACAGCAGTTGTACAATTCTAAGATATCCACTGACTTAATATTTGGTATGGGAATAGCAATGAAGTCCTTGACTCTCTCTAATTAAGATTAATTTCTGTATGACAAAAAGAAAAATCATTGTAAGAATAACCTTCAATTTCCTGTGTGTAAGTGATTACACTGTAAATTCTCTTAGGTAGCTGACTTTTCCCTTCTGATTAAATGAGGTTGACTGCCTTATGGATAAGGTGCAATACTCATCTGAATCTCAGGGAGTTTTAAACATTATACAACTTCACAGCATTCACCCTTACAGTGGGTTGACCCTGGCTGGATGTCAGGCACCCATCAAAGTCACTCTCCCACTTTCCTTCACAACTGGTCAGAGAAGAAAAAATAAAAGGAAGGGTTCATGGGTTGCGATAATGTCCTGAAGACATATCACTCACCAAATAGCATCGTGGACAAAACAGGCTCAAATTTGGGATATTAATTGAATTTATTACAAATAAAATCAGAGAAGAAATTGAGAAGTAAAATCAGATATTAAAACAGCATCACCCAACCCCTCCCTCCTGTTACAAATGAGTGTTTTGAGATCACTGAAAGAATCACTAGGAAAGGTATCAGTAAAAGCAGATTTAATATAAAAGTGACAACACTGACTGCTGTGGACCAGAAGAGCTCAAAGGTTCTCATTTTGGACTGCTCTTTATAAGCTGCAACAGGGTGGGCTTTGGTCATAACTGTGTTTTTTCCTGGCCACACTTTGGATCAACAACTCTTTTTAAAAGTGTGAGCACAAGAAAGTTATTCCATTCAGGCAAAAAAAAAAAAAAAAGGCTCCGAGGATGTTCATAAAAAAAAAAGTAGGAGCTCATTAGACAGCACCAGTTCCTGGGACCAGCTGTTGTTTCCAATAAGTTCAAGAGGAGCTCTGCCCAGGTCCAAGGCCTAATGAGCCGTTCTCAGATCATAGGGTGAAAGGCCTGAAAAAGGGGAGTGGGGGAAGATACACTACCACACCTCCTTCCTAGCTCTGCCCTCTTTCCCCAGAGGTGCAGGGAGACAGGCAACAGAGGCTACAGCTGGTTCATCACACAATTTCTGTGCTGCTTAGGGCGAAGAGTCCTTCCCCTACTACAGCATGGATTCCCTGTAGGGTCACAAATTCTGGCAACAAAACTGCTCCACGTGGGCTACTTTCACCACTGGTCTGCAGATCCCTGCCAGCAATCTGCTCCGACGTGTGCCTCCCATGAGCGCACAGCCTCCTCTCAGGGATCCACCTGCTCTGGTGTGGGTTTCCTCCATGGGCTGCATGTAGGTCTCTGCATCCCTGTGGTCCTCCAGGGACTGCAGGGTCACAGCTGCCTCGCCATGGTCTGCACCACAGGCTGCAAGGGAATCTCACCTGGAGCATCTCTTTCCCCCGCTTCTTCACTGCCCCCAGTGTCTGCAGAGTTGTTTCCAATGAATGTTTCCAATATTCTCAGTCCACTTTTCTCTGAGGGCAATTACTTATGCACAATAATTTCTTTTTCTTCTTAAATATTTTATCATAGAGGTGTTGCCATCATTTCTGATTGTCTCCAGCTCTGACCAGAGGCACATCCACCTAGTGATACATTGGTACAATGCGTCATTGGGATAAAAGCCAGAGGCAACAGAAAGGCAACAACAGAAGATCAACACTTTTAAAAAATGTTATGTTACTTAAGTATTAGTTGATCAGGTTTCTGTTTGTATGTGTATATAAATATTAAAAAAAAATAACATCTCTTCCAGAAAAGATAATGAAGGTGGTCCATTAACAGTAACTGATGTCTTACTACGCAGAATAAATTCATGTTTTCTAAGAAATCTTTTCTCTTGCATTTCATTATTTTAGATACAGCTCATTCTGAATCTCCTTTGCTGCTTGATTGTTGTCATCTTTGCAGACTTACTTGGAGTTCACTATAAGTGCATCTCAAATACTCTTTCTACATCAGACAATACTTCGCCTCTCCCACTATGAAATCTTATGATTCAGTCATCCTGAAATATAATAAAATCCTTCTTCATTCCCTTCCTACTCTCTATTTTATCATAACAAGCCCAACTGGCTTCAACATATGTAAGCCTTTTCACTCAAGGATATTGTGTCAGTGACTGACAAAAAGGCTTCAAAGAGTGGAAGAGCAGTTTTTCACTTCAACTTAAATAGCAACAACTGAAATGAAAAAAATACTGAGTGAAATGATGAAAAAAATTAATCCATTTATGCACATAGCCTCTGGATACTTGCCTTTTACATTTTTTTCCTCATCTGAGTTAATCACATTTCTATTTGGAAAAGAAAAAATAACCCACACTGTTTTTTCTGTGACAGTCTCATTGACTCTGTCTTTTCTCTCTGTCACACATAGACTTATTAATTAATTCACATCTATATACGTATTAGTTTCTGTATGTCATCTTTCCTAATTCAGAAATGATGAGGTTCTGCAGTTTCCTTTGATACTAGTTTTAGTGAGAAAAAAAAAAATCCTGTTTTCCAGATTAAACAAAGAGGTATATTCAAATTAATCATTTTTCCATGCATCTATCAAAGAATTTTTATAAGATATCCTTTCTTATGTCTGTTGCTGTTTCATTTTGTGTTAATTTTGACCTAACGGGTTAGTTTGATTTAATTCTATGCAGTCAGAATAATATCATTACTTTTAAAAAGACATATAAAATATAAATTTTCTCAATTCTTTTATGAAGGAAAATATTTTGTACATTTTTCCCCCCCTTTGACTGGCTTTACTACACTGGAGAGGATGGAAAATGTAGCTTGAACTTACTACTTTGAGTACCATTTTTTCCCCACTTTTGGAGGTAAACTTTCTAATTAAACTGTTATTTCCATATCTTTCTTACCTACTTACTCATTATATTTATTTGAAGCTCAAACTAACCTGTCCTGATCTGAACTGAAACATAAAATGTGATTTTTTTTCCCCTGAATTTTATATCCAAATTTGGTTAATTTAATCCATTTTTGTGCTTCACAGGAACAGAATTAGTTACCTAGTTAATATTACTTCACCTTGGTTTTATAATTATACTTTGCAAAAGGTACTTATAATGGTATTGTAAATGCAATTTTGTCAGGAAAACTCCTATTTTTCTGGCCAGGAATAAAGTTTTCAATTTTTCTTTAAGACATACTTAAAATAATCTTACAAATAATGTCTATCTTTTATTTGTCTACTTTTTTAAAGGAAAAATAGTTCCTATTTATTATTTATTCTGTAGAAAACCAAGGTACATTTCTTACGCTTTCATCTGACAGAAAGAAACTTCCATTGCCAAGGTCAAACTATAGTAAACTGAAAATACATTATGAACCTTGAAAACCAGAATATTATTAAAATTCAAGTAACCTTCCAAAATGCGGGGGTATTATCACTCATCTCTATTATAAAACATTTTTGATTAACAGGTTAAAGTAAGATGAAATGAGAAGTTCAGAGGTGTAATCATGTAATTATACTATGGTAGATGAGGTTTTGAAAGATTATTGCTTAGTCTCACACATTTAGGTAGCTTATGTGTTGCAGAATGCTTCACACTGCTGCAGTTTGTGGTCCGTATTAAAGATCTTCGTGGGCTATTTCAGAGAGAAACAGCATTAAGCAGAATTTATCCAAACTCAGAATTCTGGACTACTTAATTAAAAATGCAAAGCAAATTTCGTCCCTTAATTATTCCTTTTTTTGAGTTACATATTCAGACATTAGATATGCCCCAAAATGGTTATTTTAAGCTCCAAAACTTTGATAAATGCTCAGATTTCTACATTTAATACTTTAAAACACTTCCCTTTAGATTTTGTTTAGCAAAGTATATGGCTGACACAGTAATTAGCTACTTCCTTTTATCACTTTATTTTGTTCACCTACACTCACATGAGCAAAATAAGGAAAACACTTACTGTTTTTCTAGTTATTTTTCTCCTTCATATAGGTGCTAAAAATAATAATCATAAAAAGTCACTCATTTAAAAATGTTGTTAAGGGTAACAAAATAAAGTAAAAGTCAAAGCCCTGTTTTAGTTTCTATATCTATTCCCACTTGATGCTGTATTTTATAAATGCATTCATAAATTTTTTGATAAAACATATTTAGCAGAATGTAGTAATGTAACAATTGGAGTATCTTTTGATGTGGCTCTAATATATTACTTCATACTCATGAAAGTACATATACATACTATATGAATAAATATATTGATTCAATACCAGATCACAGGATCGGGCAGCTATGACAATGTACATGTCAACACACCAGTAGTCAAGGAAGGACTGCTCTGTGGCCTCTTGAAACCAGGGTTTAAGAGAAGTGGCTGATATTGTTGCAAGGTCACTGTCTATAATATTTGAAACATCATGGAGTTCAAGGGATGTCTTCATGACTGAAAAAGAACAAATGTCATCTACAATAAGAGCCCGAAAAGAAGACCTAGGAAACGACAGCCCATTTGCAGGTAGAATAATATTGAATAGAATTAGAAAAATTATTAATTTTCTTTAAAAAGAGCTTTAAGAGACTTTTTTTCATCTGGTTCTACTTTATTTTGTATTTTCTATTTTTCTATTTTCATGGTGAAACAAGGGAAAAATCTGAGATGGTGTGTTGAACAGGTGCTGTGAAAAATGAAATCAAAATATATAATGTTATTTAATAAATATGAAACCGTGTTACTTTGAGATTTGCCAGATGTTCCTGATACATTTAATTTAACAAATTCTGTTATACTGATTGCCTGTGGTATTAAGCTTTGGAGAATCACAGTATTTGCCATAGTCCGGTCCCTTAGGTGAATGTTTAAAGGAGAATCAAAGGGAAAAAGAAAATATTAGATCCAATATGACATACAGAACAATAATAATAAAAAAAAATCAGTCGTAAGATATCAAGAAGATGAATGAAAGAAGATGATAGAATAAGGCAGTGAGTGAACAGAAGCTTCAAGAATGTCTTTGGTGGTGGCACAAAAGGTATACTGCTGAAAAACTATCTGATGGGAACTGTGCATCTGTGCATCTGTGCACATGCACATGCTTGCTGGGGCAAGAATAATATCTCACAGATCTGATTTGCATATTTTTTATCACTTTAAATACAATTTAAAGATTACTGGAAGAATAAATGCTACGGCGCTCAGTCCCGTGCTAGTTCTCTGCCGGCACCGCAGCGAGTGTGGTCTGCTCTCCAGAAGCCAGATGATTCCAGAGTGCAGCTGTGGAGTGCGCCCGCTCTACGGCACAGGGCAGTGGACTGCATGGAGGTAACGGGGACTGTGTCAAGTGTGAGAAGCAAAGAAGCAGGGAGAGACCTCCTGTATGAGTTCCAGTGTACTTTATTCCCCTGAAGGACTCATGGACAGAAGGTGCTTCAAGGCGCGAGCCAAAAGCTTATAAACGAGGGCGGGTACAGTGGGAGGGTACAATATATAAACCAGTGAGAGGTTACAGAGGCAGAGAGTAACTCGGGTAAACCAATAGGGTGCTAAGGGTACATAAATGACATTGAAGCTTCTGGAAGAAGGGGTAGGTCTGGGAAGAGATTGACATCTAGGGTGAGACTAAAAACATGGGGAAGAAGGGGCAATTCATTAAAATGGGGGGTACTAAACTAACTGCTATAACCAAACACAATAGAAGTATTGCTGAAAATACACACCACAACAAATAGATACATTATTACCTTAATCATTTTGTCCTTTGTTTTAATGCAATATTGCTAATGTCTGAATGCTAATATGCCTGAAATTACAATATGAAATTTTATTGATTGCATCTTGCAATAGTACTGTTATCTACTGTTAGAATAGCAAAATACACACTAACTACTGTATCAATATACTTGACAAAAGGCACAACATTTTAGTTTTTTTCCAAAGTATTTATGCCATGAGTTTCAAGGATTATAGGGAGCTATGAAGTTAGGAATGTAGATAATAATAAGGGCTTTCACAGCAGACCTAGATCAAACCACTTTCATGAAAGTTTTAACAAGCCAATAGCTAAAAAGCAACCAGAAATAAGTTTCACTCGAGATCTATTGCAATTTGTGTTGCACCAGTGTTAGTAATGTTCATTCTCACTATCTAATCAGGTATTTAGCAACAATTCTAGGCATCTCCCTTTTGTAACAACAGGAACAGGTCGTAACTATGATGAACTGTGCTATGCATATACAGCTTATCTCCAGAACTATTCCTTTGAAATATGTATTAGCCCTATCTACACAACTTTTTGTCTTATTATTCTTCAGTTTAATATCAATTTAAATCACACTTGGAAATGTTCGGTGACATTTACATTACTGCTCTTGGTTTCTTGGAACAGAAAGTTACCTTTCAATAGGATTCGTAGAGCAATGATCCAGAATCAAATAGTCACATTAAAGTTTAAAGGAGTTAAGAGCAAATTATATGTTCTTTTCGTTACTTTATTTTAAATGAAAATGTTCAGCTGATCAGAAATAACATAAAATGCAATTTGCCAATAATGTTTAACATATATATTCAGCAGGGAAGAAATAAATACAGAAAATATGAATTTTAAAGCCACAAACAGATACATTCATAAAACTAATGTATTTTTCTTAGAGATGTTTCTGTTCATGTTTTATGTTGCATAAATAGTTTTAATAAATACCTTCAAAAATTTTGCATCACCTTACATCTTAGCAAAATTAAAAAATGTTATTTAAACATATCATTAGGTAAGGCATTTTTGTATATGGTAGCATTGTACTGTTGCTAAAACTTGCATTTTTTCTCCAAAAATAAAGTGCCCAAATCAGTCTAAATGCAATTAGTAAAAGGTTAAAAGTGTGACTATTTATTTATTCTGCATAGCTCAAAATTCAGGTCAGAAACAGCTAAACACAAGCTCCTGGTGTTGTGGAAAATCAAGTCAGGTCTGAAAGCAATTAGTAATTCAATTGAATGCATTGGATTGACTTTTTTCATTTCAACTACCCTCTTATTCCTGATGGAAAGTTCTTTTCTTGACACAGATGAATTTTCCTTCAAATATCTTTGAAATATAGGACTATTATGTAAATCCAAAGCAATAAAGAATGACAGAAGATGCTAGGAAAACATTTAGCACAAAGCCAGCTATGGAAATGTATGTGAAAATGTATAGATGAATGATTTATGTTTTAATTGGGCGACGAAAAAAAAGATCTTCTAGGAAAACCTTAGATATTCATCATTTCATGTAATATTTCTAGTATCAGCTGGCAAGAGTGATATTGATTTCTGCCACTAAAATCACAACTACAACTGTAAATCACTGTATAACTAATAAGACAAATATATTTTTGGTGAACATTTTGAAAGCCTTGCAAAATACAAAAAAAAATTGTGATAAAAAACTGAAAGCAGTCAACTGAATTTTTTTCCTCAAATACATCACTCTATTCATCTTTTAATAATACCCAAGGGAAATCTCCAGAGGCCAAGTGATGAAAGTCTGTCTTGATTAGTTTCTTTTAATGCATATGTAACAACTTCAGAAAACCAATAAAGGTTAAACATGTATATTGCTAGAACCTTGAAGAACTTCAGTCAGATGGTTTTCAGCATTTCTTCATGAAGACACAGGGAGAAAATATTTAATTTTCAAATTTTTGTGTTGCCCCTTGAAATTTGAAAGAAAACAATAAAAATATTCAAACAAGTAAACTCCACTTATTTTCTGAATATACAGGAGGTAGTTTTGAGAATGCAGGATTAGCTTACATTCATATTTCTCCCATCATAGACAACTAATTGTAATGCTTATAAACAGATCTGAGGAAAGAAAGTGCTCTGGAATACACTTACTCCTTATTTAAACAGTTAAAACTGTAAAACCTAAAGAAAAAAGCTGTTCATCAATAAACACCTTCAAAATACTTCCATTATTTGGATTATTTTTCTAAAATGCTGCCTTCTTGCATATTTTTTGTTTTCAACTTCTGTTTCTTTTATCTTTTACTTCAGCTTTTACTTCTAAATTCAAGAAAACTTGTTTGACACTAACTAGGAAGATGAAGCAGCAATGTTATTTAGACGTGGTCAATTCATCAAGTAAGAGGCATTCCAAGGCAGAACAAGCACTCCTCTGAAGGGACTGTGACCCATGGATAAGAGCTTGCTTGGGCTGGTATACTTCTGAAATTACTGCAGCTTGTGGAGAACCAACCCTGGAGCACAGGAAAAATACGAAAAGGAAGAAAATGGAAAAAGAAACTACTATGTCCTGACCCCAAACCCATGGTGCTGCAGAGACTGAGAGAGTTGTTTGTGGTGAAGCAGAACCTGGGAGTGAAGCCAAGCCTGGGAAAGTGGCAAAAAAGGTGCTTTATTGTTTGTTTTCTTTGTTTTCCAGTGCTCAAATGACTAATAATTTACAGTAATTGACAATAAATTAAATTATTTTTCTCTTTTGCCCATAATACCAACTGCTAAGTGTTCTCTCTGTTTTATCTCCAGACACGTGGTTTTTCACGACAGTTTCCTGTTGAGGAGTAGAAGTAGGAGAGTGGCTGGATGGAATACTTCAGTGGAAATTTGAGCCTGGAATGAGGGAGAGTGAGCTGATGAGGGAAGTAAGGGAAAATAAAAATCTGTTCCTCAAAAACCTGCATAAACATTGTTAGGAAAAAGACTAAAGTCAAAACAAATGCAAATCAGGAGATCACTGTGTAAAAGAAGCAAGGAGGATGAGGCTTATAAAAACTAGTAAGAGCCTAAGAACAAAAGACCTTTTGATATGGAGCTCAAAAAAAAAAAAGACACTGAGATAAGAGGTGAGAAAACAGGGCTGGGTAGGGTCAGTCTCTAAATCTTTTCTTTAGGTGGGATCCTTCATGTTTTCCCTATCTGTGACCTTTTATAGCCATTAAGTTATGCTTGTATTTTACGGAAGGTAAAGATGAGGAGCACGCTCCAGCCCGGTAAATATCACTTTATCATTACTGGTAGGAGGCCACAGACACTACATTGACTGACACCACAAGGTCTCAGGATTTGTCTGAGCTTGTACTGGACTGAACTGGTTCCTGCCTGTGGCAGTTCTCACATACTGTATATGGTATGATAGTGCCGATCTGGTTGTGTATTTTCTGTATCATATTCTGTCTCTGGTTAATAACTGTGCATCGATAGCCCCAGGCTGACTCTGAAGGCATCTACCTTGCACCTTTAGATGGATCCTATGGGAAGGAAGATTATTGTTGCAGGAATCATTACAAAGAAAAGCAAGCTGACTATAAGGCTAGGGAAGAAGACGCTACTACTGTGGGCATAAAATTCCTCCCAACAAGGAAATGGTACTGCTGCTGAATCAGAAATTCCTGCATTAACCCCACTTCCTGAGGAAGACCAAAAGTGCTGACTTTAGGACCAGAAGAGACTCTGGGAGAATAAAGGTACTACTCAAGAAAAGAGGAAGATACTGGGGAAGTTCTGACAGTAATTTTTGCCTTTTCTTATGAGGCTTTTTCTATACTAATTAGACAAATCTAGACAATTAGACAATTAGAGAATTCTAGAGCATTAAAACATTAATTTGAATATCCACCTTAAAAAAAAAAAAGTTTATGTAGCAAATACCCTTTTACCCATAATATTATTTTAAGATTCTTAAGGTAACAAAATCCACCAGTAGATTGTTTATAGTATATAACATCTCTGTCCAACAAAGAAATGTACAAACCAACCCTCTAGAAGCATGGTTATTTTATTGGGAGATCACACCAAATTTTCTATAAACCATTACGTGTGTGTGCACGTATATGTTTATATATATATATGTCTATAAAAACTGGATTTTTTCCTCTAAGGGAAAAAAAATTAACTCTTCCATGTTGCTGTTATGACTAGCTCACATAGTAAACACAGGAACACTACTAAAATTCTTTCTTTTTTTCGTTTTTGAAATGTAAAATTGATGAATATTAATCCTATTGATTATGTGTACTTATTTACAGCTTTATTTTATGAACATAAAAATAGTTGTCTAATAATAGTCTTGTCAATATTTGAATGGTTGGAGTTGTCCATGGGAAATTATTGCTGATTATGGAAAGCAGATTCTGTTGAATTTTACTCTCCCAGTGGATTCTGAGCCTATGGAATTTTTTTCTCTTTCATGAAAAAATACAGATGATTTGGAAATTCCAAACTCTGTTTTTGTTTCTTAATGACTACGATTTTTGTGTTTTGAATATATGGTCTGTGGAAAATATTTCATCCTTCTGGAAAGAATTTAGTTAAAATTTTGAGACTGAATTTTCTGAAGCTGTCATAATCATAAGTATTATATCATTATGCTTGATCTTGTATTTATGTACAAAGTGTATAATTCAAGATGGAAATTTTTTTCAAGTGCAATAATTACAAAATTTTTTTCCTCTTATTATCGTATTTTTTTTTAATTCTGGCTTCTTTCTGAAATATTTAGATAGGAGATTTAAATAATATAATATTTTTAGACTTAACTAGGTTATCTGAGGGTCAGATTGTTTAATGTTTTCCTCTCTGAAAGTAACTGAGCTAGCACTCAAAACTATAGAGAACTTTTCAACAAAAACCAGGAGACCTGGTTATGATTTGGAAGGTTTGAAAGAGGATAGGGGATAAAAGGCTTCATAAAGTTTACCACATGCATTAAGCAGCAGTAGAAATCATTAAGAACATTTCAAGTGTACTTAAACTAAAAAAAAGATACATTTTTAAACAATGTATCTTTCCTATCAAGGTCCAGTTTAAACACTAATATTTTCAAACTTTATTATTAAGATCTTCTCTGAGAAGAAAAGGGAAAAAGGTTTCAGAGGCTATTTGGCTAAGTCCATGATCTTCCTGCACACTCATGAATTCAGTGAGATTTTCAACATATGAAGGCGTTCCTATTCTGTTTCTGTAGCATCAGTGACTATATATTTTATCTTTGTTCTTTTTCCATGTATTTTATTAACATTATACCATTTGGCATCTCCAGTGCCTGGTAGATACTACATTAGTCAGTTTTTTGACTGCAGTTAGAAGACTGTATTGATATATGACTTGTAACTGCTATTTCAAATTTGGGTAGTTTTAATTTTTCATAATTTAAAATTATAGTTTATGACATCCAAGACCCCATTTTAAGTGCTGGTGTTATAAATATTTTCCATAGAGTGTTCTTGCATAATTCCATTTTCTTCTTTTTCTTTCAGTGACAATGTCACAGGTTTTCTCCTTCAAATTTAATCTCTTTTGTCTTTTAGGCAAAGATAAAACAATCTTTATTGGTGATCAATTACTAATCACAGAATAAAATCTAAAGGGTTGACTTTACAATAAGAACACTGCCAGCTTTTATTGCTTGTCTCTAAAGCAAACCTATGGAAACAAGAAATAAAAGGCACATTCTCTTACAAGTCCAAAAGAGCAAGCACATAATGAATAGATCAATAGAATAATCAATAGACTCAGAAAAGGATGAAATAGAGGGTAAGTTCGTCTCATGATTAGTAAGCAGATGACAGTTCATAACAACATCTCTAAACAAAATACAATCAGTTTTCTGTATATTTTGTGAAGGAACAAATCTGATAGCTGAATGAACATAAACACAAAGAGAACAAAAGTAATGGCTTAAGTGACTGAGGACATGGGATAAGAATATTTAAAGTTGACTAAACCCACAGATGATATTTTGGATTATGAGCGTCTTTTATATGACTGAGGAGAAGCACAGTGGAGAATATTTAACCTGATTTTATCATGATAAAAATTGTAGGCTTATTTATAGTGTGATAAAACTGGTCATTCTAGAAAAGTAAACATACTCAGCAGATCAAATATGAAAAAGTAGCTCCACAAATTCAATAGAATTCCAGCTAATTTCTTGGGAAACATCTGCCACTTATAAACACTTTTTTCTTTATGCACAGCTTGCATAGATTGAACCCCTGAATTCTTGTGTTTTGGTTTGTCTTTTTTTAATATGCATTTAATACTAAATGTGTTTATTCATACATCATACAAGTATTTTCAGAGTGATTTGGCCATTATTGCTAGGATTTTAAACTCATGCTGAACTGTACTTCCTTCATTAAAAAAATATCTTTTTCTTTTGTAAGTGTTATCATAGATCTCTAACTCTTGGAGAATCTCTTTATTCTTAATCATAAAAGGGAAAAAGAATTTGTTTTACATACAGTGAAACTAATGCAGCAGAAAATGTTTGATGTGATGTTTCTGTGTTAATATTTTACATGGATCATGGTGGAATAGCACCACACTGCCTATATTCGATGAAGCAGCTTTTTTATGAAAGAGCATAATACATCAGAAAGAAATATTTCTGTCAACTGCACGGCTGCTTTCTTTCTATTCCAAAAAAAACTTTCATTTGTATTGCTTGTCCCCCAAATATAGCACTCTCAGGGCTCACATCTCTGTACATAGTGCGTTAATTCTGCAGATATTGGACTCTTTCATAAACCAGTACTCTCCCTGTTGTTACCAGCTGTATGAATTTCCCTTCTTTCTGGCTTCTTTGCTCTGCCATCATTCTGCTTCTGTTGTTTGTTCTCTGTTTTTCTGGCCTTTACACTTTCTTATTTTCCTGAAAAGAAAGGTTGGTCAACAC
Organism: Irena cyanogastra; assembly: GCA_013397155.1. Classification (NCBI taxonomy): domain Eukaryota; kingdom Metazoa; phylum Chordata; class Aves; order Passeriformes; family Irenidae; genus Irena; species Irena cyanogastra. The sequence goes on from VWZV01015509.1 coordinate 173,195, forward strand.
TGCAGGTAATTTCAGATTCATTTTTTGAAACCTCAGACCCCATATTCCCAAACTGGTATTACAATTATCTCAAGTCAGCAGTATGTGGCAGAATGTGTAGCTTGCTGCATACCTTTTTCAGTGCCTATAGTCAGACAAATTTCCAGTGCTTGCTATGTGCCCCTGTCAATATCTGCAGGCAGGCAGAGTCAGAATGTATGTGCTGGTTTTGGCTGCGGGAGAGTTAATTTTCTTCACAGTGGCTGGTATGGGGCTGTGTTTCGGATTTGTGCTGAACACAAGGTTGATAATATAGAAATGTATTTGTTATTGCTGAGCAGGGATTACACAGAGCCAAGGCCTTTTCTGCTTTTCCTACTGCCACACTGGCAAGGGCAGGCTGGGGGTGCATGGGATGCTGGGAGAAGACACAGCTGGGACAGGTGACCCCAATTGACCAAAGGGATATTCCAGACCATGTGACATCATGTTCAATATATAAAGTGGGGAAAGAAGGAAGCAAGGCGGATGTTTGAGGTGATGATGTTTGTCTTGCCAAAGTCACCCATTAACTGTGATGGGTCTCTGCTTTCCTGGAGATGGCTGAACAGCTTCCTGCGCGTGGGAAGTAGTGAATTAATTCCTTGCTTTGCTTTGCTTGTGTGCTGCTTTTGCTTTTCCTATGCCTATTAAACTGTCTTTATCTCAACCAGTGAGTTTTCTGTCTTTTACCCTTCAGATTCTCTCCCCTGTGCACTCTCACTGGTGTGGGAGCGAGCAAGTGGCTGCATGGAGCTTGGTTGCTGGCTTGGGTTAAACCATGAGAATATATTGTACTTTTTCCTTTGTGTATTCATGTTGATCGTTAAACTCATGTAAACGTAGGGTTTAGTTAACTACAGATCTGCCAAATGCTTAGTGTTTCTTCTTCTTGAACAAGGCAGTTGGAAATTCACAGCTTTTGAATGGGACCGAACAGTAAGGAACATTGCTCTCTATGGCATGTCATGGTATTTGAATTCTATCAGAAAACAAGCAAGCAAAAATACACAATAAAAACCAACTCTGTACAGCCTCCAAATTTAGACAGAGATTCCCAGTAAAACTGAGTATAGTGTAGAATGGAGACATTTAGTCTTAGTCATGTTTTCAATCTGTTGAGCAAAAACTGGGAGATATAGGATAAGCTTTGCACAACGTAAAAGAGAAATATTGTGAGGGATAATCTCTATTTCCTGACTGGAACTGTGTGAAACTTTTGGAGGAGCCACATTTTCTGATCATACTGATTCTCATCAGACACCATTTGTTCTGCTGCTTTTAGCAACAGAAATGGTCACACAAAAGAATGTGCAGAGCTCACCATGGCTCCGTTCCAGCTGTTTCTGGCCATGACCATGTTCCATACTGTTCCACAGTGATGCTTTGCTCTATCCTGTGATGGAAGCTCCTACTTTGCAACAGGTTTATTTCTTCAACACCAAATCCATTAAAAAAAAAACCTGTGAAACAATTTTAACTAAAGAACTTAAACTCACTGTCACCATATGTTATTACACTGTCTGTGTGCCTAATAAAAGGCCACTACAGTATCTTGAGCAGATATTTGGTTTAAAAAGGATATGCTTTTAAGAATTTTTATTGGAAATACTTTGTGACTCAGTTTTCCTATTTTAGGTTTCAGTATACTATGATTTGACAGTCATGTACATATAAATACTGAATTCGGTACCTACCACAAATAGATAAATCTTCCTGTTGAGTCTTTTGACTTATCCTGCCCTCTCTGCCCACGCATATGCAAAAATTAGGTGCCTAATTTAGGAATTTATGTTCATTACACAGCTGAAATTAAGTTGCAAACTAGAAACCTGAGTTAAGCAAAGTAGACTCCCTTAGTAGAATTCACGATCAAATACCCCAATTAATATTACCAAGTTCTGCTTTTTTCTTTAGGAATCTCATAAAGATTAGATTATTCATCTGGCTGAACATGAGCCAGCAGTGTGCCAAGGTGGCCAAGAAGACCATTGGCATTTGTATCAGCAATAGTGTGGCCAGCCAGGCCAAGGCAGAGACCATGCCCCTGTACTCAGCACTGGTGAGGCCATGCTTCAAGTCCCACCTCCGGTTCTGGGCCCCTCACCCCAAGAAAGGCATTGAGGGGCTGGAGCATCCAGAGAAGAAGGACACTGGAGGTGGTGAAGAGTCTAGAGAGTGGGTCCTATGAGGGAGCTGGGGATGTTTAGCCTGGAGAAGAGGAGGGTCGGGGGACACCTTATTGCTCTCCACAACTCCCTGAAGGAAGGGTGTTGAGATGGGGATAGGCCTCTTCTCCCAGGCATCCAGCAACAGGGTGAGAGGAACAGGCCTCAGGGTGAAAGGAACAGGCCTCAAGCCGCAGCAAGGGAAGTTCAGGTTGGACATCAGGCAGAACATATTCACTGAAAGGATAGTTAAGTATTGGAATGGGCTTCTCAGGAGAGTGGTGAAGCCTCCATCCCTGGAAGTGTTCAAGAAACCACAGGACACATGCCTTCGTGCTGTGGTTTAATTGACGTAGTGATGTTCATGTAAAGGCTCGGCTTTATGATCTTGGAGGCCTTTTTCAACTATAATAATTCAATGATTCTGTATTTCTATGATCTTGGCTAGCCAGACAGATTAAAATAAGACGTGCTATTAGATTAACCTTTTCAGTTTATTGTCACGTTTTTAGTTTTCTTCAAAGACAGTTAAATTACATAAAAAGTTTCATGACATATGAAACTGTAAGTGTGCAACTTTGCACATGAAAAGCTAGATTCAATGTAAAGATCACCTGTTTCCTCCAATCACTTAGTTACTGTTTTTAATTCTACAGAGAGATAACTCTAAATGAAAGTAGTGAAAGCATTATTTTTCTATTTTGTGCTTCAGTTTTACTGAACTTAGGTCCAGTTCAGACAATACCTTAATTCTTCTGATATTTTTTATGTCCAATATTGAATATTGCTTCATACATATGCAACATCAGTAGACTGTGGTTGAACATACATATATAACTGTATGAATGTGAGTAAGCATATATTTACATTTAGATTTACATTGATATGGTAGGAATTATTGTACTTGCAGAAGCTTTACAGTCTATTTCCACCACCTGCCCTTTTCAAACATGTGCCTGCTCCTTGTAGTAGAATAAACCTACTATTAGCAACAGCAATATTCACATTTGCCTTCATTGCTAAACTAGCTTTTTAATCAGGTCTTAAATGTATACAGACCTTCAGGAAAAAAAAAAAGGCAAGAGAAAAAAAGCAAGAACAAAACCAGCGTATTTAATTTATGAATATAGAAATAGTACTTTCTAAATTTTCCAGGACAAATTTATTAATATTATGCACAGATCAGAATTATTCATAGCCTTTTTTGAAATAGAAATATTTATTTGTATAAATACATATGAATTTAGAGTTCCAGAACTACTGGATATCACTAACTAGAGAAACACCAAATTATGGATATTCTTGTAAAATTGAAAATAGTTTTGACAGCGTGATTTTTACGCATGAAGATGTAAATTATCAAATGTTTAAATGATCAATTTTTTTCCAGATACAGCTGTCACAGATTCAACACAGTAGTTTCTCCTTTGCTACATATTATCTCGATGTTTGAAAGTCTCACCACCCCTTGCTCTCAGGAAATATACTCCATCCCAGCCAAAATCAGCACAGTTTGACAATGTCATTCATTCTTTTTAATCTGTTGTGCAAATAAGAACATAAAGAAGCTTAAATTGCCAATTATTTTGTTTATTTGTGTTTTCCCTTAAGCATTTTATACCAAGCATGCTTGTGAGAGTAATTGCTAAGTTACATGTACTTTCTTAGTCTTGAAAGATAACTAAGCTGAATGATTCCCTTTATGTGGATAAATTTCAGCTAATGGAACTCCAGCTAAAGGACTCATTATAATAAGAATTAAGCCATGATATCCTTCTAAGGAAAAATAACTAATCAACCAAGCAAACAAATAAACCTACCAAGAGCACAGAGAAATCCAGACTAAGGAAAGAAATTGTATCAATAATGCCTTGCAATAAAAATAGCTATGCACTCATTCTGTTTTCTGTGTTTACTACCATCTGATTTTAGAGCAGCTATCAGAAAAGTTCACATCAATGACAGCAATTGGTATTCAACATCAAGGGCAATATCAGAACCTGCAGATATGATACCCAGTAGAGGAACTGACTGAGACATGAATCTATAGAGATAGATCTGCAAAAAATACCTCAACAATGACTACTCAAAAATGCAACCAAAAGCTGAGTTGACTACTGTGTTACAAACAAGCCATCCTTACAAAGGGGAGTCATTCCATTGGGTAGAAATGGCAGACAAGGGGAATTCTTTCTCTTCCTTTCTTTCTTTCTTTTTCTTTCTTTCTTTCTTTTCTTTCTTTCTTTCTTTCTTTCTTTCTTTCTTTCTTTCTTTCTTTCTTTCTTTTTCTTTCTTTCTTTCTTTCTTTTTCTTTTTCTTTCTTTCTCTCTCTCATTCTCTCTCTCTCATTCTATTGTTCTCTCTCTCTCTTAATTATCTCCATTCATTTCTAAAATATTTATATAAATTTATATACTTACATTTATATGAATCCATTCTACTGTATTATCTACTTTTCAAAGTTTATATAACACTAAAATAAAATCCCTATTAATCTTGTTTACAAAGTTCATGATTCTATTCAATTGAACAAATAACAATGACCCCATTTTCATACAATTTATAGAATAGAAAACTTTTCCTGATGTTTTATATCAGTAAGGACTCTGAATCTCTTTGGTGTTGTTGAGTAATGGCAAAAAGATTTTAGCAGAATTCATATGAAATGCTGCTTACATCGAACTGAAGACTTTATTCTAAAAGGAGTAGAATTCAAGGTTATAAATACAAAATCTGACAGGAAGAAAACCAATATTTTGGCTTCTAGTATCTAACATACAGGAATAACTTCCTTTTTTAGGTAATAATTCTCGAACCAAAGACCTGGCGAATATTCAAAACTGTGCATTGGAACGTCATGGTCTCTTTTGCTTCTTGTCTTCACCAAACTCAAGTATTTGTTTTTCATTCACAAAACAGCTTCAAAAGATGCAATAGGTTCAAAAACTCAAAATCTACCTACCAATACTATTCAAGAAGAGTAATATTCAAGGTAGAGAACTGTTTCATCCTGGGAGAAATGTGGAATAAATCATTTCAGAAAAAAAAACTGAATGTGGTCTTTCTACATCTGAGCCAATATCTTCATAATGGTGAGCATATTTAAAGGCTTTCCAGAGTTTTACTCATGCTGTAAAGAACTTGGGTAGCTAAACAGAGACAGTAGTACTATTTTCTGTCTCTTTGGTAGGAATGAAATCTATGAGGTAGCAATTCTGCCTTCAGTTACAAAACTGTAAAAAGAGAAGGAATTTTTTGCATGTTTGCAATTTTAGTTATTGCCTTGATACCATTATTTTTCTTGGCCTCTAGTGAAACTTTTCTTGACATTAAGGTATTAATTTCAAAAATTATGGTGTATATCCAAATAGGTAGATTAGAAGGTTATTTCCATTTTAAAAACAATAGTTTAATCAGCAATGATCTCTGTATGACCCAATGTTAATACAACAGTAATTGATAGCAAAATGGAGAAGGGAAGTGGAAGGGGAAGGGAAAAGGAAATATGTGGATTTCATCCTCTTACATGCAAGAAGTGAGGTACAATATCATTCCATTTGGATTTTATTCATGTAAATTTTTTCTAATTACTGTGTCTTCTTTAGTCACAGAAGAAGTTGAGTGACACAGAATAATATTAGAGTTGTTTTATCCTTAAAATACTTTCAATTAAATGTTATCTTCTAAGGAGCTATCATTTAATATACCTAAGGAGTAACTGCAGATACTTCTTTGTAATATCCATAGAGCATAGCACTTAATATTATAACCCATAAAAATGTTACTAATTCTAAGTTCATTGAAGAAAACATGATATTTTTGCTGGAGTTTGTTAGCATAAAGCATTCAACAAATCTACAATATTTTTCACTTTTTAGCTACTGTTTATTGAAAACAGTTTTCGGGGAAAAAATGTGCTAAATAGATCAGCCTTTAGTCTTTCATAGACTAAGCACTGCCACTGAGCACATTACATTGATATTTAGTCATGTAACCTAAAGACTGAAATTTAATTATATTCTGACAGTTGTTGAAAATTCTTAAATCAGTCATTGTTCATTCCTCTTATTTATAGTCGTGGGATGCCCTGCACCACTTGGATATTCCTAGAAATAATACAAAAATGTTGGAGGTTTCCTAGGAGGCTATCTTCTCTTCCTCTCCTTCCTTCTCTAAAATGAAAAATTCAGGTTTTATTGCCTGTTTTCCTTTGTATTGAAAGTTTGACTAATTCAATCTAATAATGGAAACATAAGCCATGAGAAATTAATGGTACCAATCTCAATTGCTTTATAATGTTGAATAAAATAAATGTGTATAGATTTCTACCATTAGAAGAATATTTCTGACGATCACCAATGTTAATACAATGTTAATGTATTATTAAATGTTATGTTAAAGTGAGTCAAGATAATTAGCATGCACAGGCCTAAAAGATCAAATCAGTGTTGGTAAATAGCTCATGCCTTTTAAAAATCCCCCTCCATAAATGGAAGGTGTGTGAAGAAGAAAAGACCTGTTTGTGCTAATTCTTTATACATTGTGAACATTGCTCAGAAGTGGCAATCAGGGTGAATGTTGTGGTACTCCTCTCTGGAATATTATGTGATACTGTGTATATTTCACACAAGCAGAGTATCTAAACCATCAAACTGGAAAGAAATGAAATAGCAACACTTTCTCAGTCACAGTCTTGTGATCTGCTGTCCAGCTTGGCTGCTTACTGCTGGATCTCTTCTCCATGAGCATTGACCTTGGTTTAGCTCTTTTCACTGACCCATGTCTCTAAAAAACCAGCTATCCAAGTGAGTTACAAACTCTTGAATCATCCCCTACTCTTCATAGCACCCTTGCACAATCGAAAGCATCTGGCCTAATCTTTTGCCCTAAAAGGATTCAAACATGACTTGTCAGAATAANTGTATATCCATATAGGTAGATTAGAAGGTTATTTCCATTTTAAAAACAATAGTTTAATCAGCAATGATCTCTGTATGACCCAATGTTAATACAACAGTAATTGATAGCAAAATGGAGAAGGGAAGTGGAAGGGGAAGGGAAAAGGAAATATGTGGATTTCATCCTCTTACATGCAAGAAGTGAGGTACAATATCATTCCATTTGGATTTTATTCATGTAAATTTTTTCTAATTACTGTGTCTTCTTTAGTCACAGAAGAAGTTGAGTGACACAGAATAATATTAGAGTTGTTTTATCCTTAAAATACTTTCAATTAAATGTTATCTTCTAAGGAGCTATCATTTAATATACCTAAGGAGTAACTGCAGATACTTCTTTGTAATATCCATAGAGCATAGCACTTAATATTATAACCCATAAAAATGTTACTAATTCTAAGTTCATTGAAGAAAACATGATATTTTTGCTGGAGTTTGTTAGCATAAAGCATTCAACAAATCTACAATATTTTTCACTTTTTAGCTACTGTTTATTGAAAACAGTTTTCGGGGAAAAAATGTGCTAAATAGATCAGCCTTTAGTCTTTCATAGACTAAGCACTGCCACTGAGCACATTACATTGATATTTAGTCATGTAACTAAAGACTGAAATTTAATTATATTCTGACAGTTGTTGAAAATTCTTAAATCAGTCATTGTTCATTCCTCTTATTTATAGTCGTGGGATGCCCTGCACCACTTGGATATTCCTAGAAATAATACAAAAATGTTGGAGGTTTCCTAGGAGGCTATCTTCTCTTCCTCTCCTTCCTTCTCTAAAATGAGAAATTCAGGTTTTATTGCCTGTTTTCCTTTGTATTGAAAGTTTGACTAATTCAATCTAATAATGGAAACATAAGCCATGAGAAATTAATGGTACCAATCTCAATTGCTTTATAATGTTGAATAAAATAAATGTGTATAGATTTCTACCATTAGAAGAATATTTCTGACGATCACCAATGTTAATACAATGTTAATGTATTATTAAATGTTATGTTAAAGTGAGTCAAGATAATTAGCATGCACAGGCCTAAAAGATCAAATCAGTGTTGGTAAATAGCTCATGCCTTTTAAAAATCCCCCTCCATAAATGGAAGGTGTGTGAAGAAGAAAAGACCTGTTTGTGCTAATTCTTTATACATTGTGAACATTGCTCAGAAGTGGCAATCAGGGTGAATGTTGTGGTACTCCTCTCTGGAATATTATGTGATACTGTGTATATTTCACACAAGCAGAGTATCTAAACCATCAAACTGGAAAGAAATGAAATAGCAACACTTTCTCAGTCACAGTCTTGTGATCTGCTGTCCAGCTTGGCTGCTTACTGCTGGATCTCTTCTCCATGAGCATTGACCTTGGTTTAGCTCTTTTCACTGACCCATGTCTCTAAAAAACCAGCTATCCAAGTGAGTTACAAACTCTTGAATCATCCCCTACTCTTCATAGCACCCTTGCACAATCGAAAGCATCTGGCCTAATCTTTTGCCCTAAAAGGATTCAAACATGACTTGTCAGAATAAAACAAATCAATGATCTGTAGGATTGGTTAGACATCCTGTAAGTCTTTAATTGCCTAAATGAATTGAGTAAAGAAGAAAATGACACACACTAACTCCCGAATGGTTTTTGATTTAACAAAATTTTAGAAAGACTATTAAAAATTAACCCTAAATTAAAAAAAAAAATACTATTGATGATCCTGAATTTTTATAGAGAGTTAAAGCTCTCTAGAAAGAAGAGTGCTTTATCTCATTTTAAAACTGAGGAAAGGGTAACAGGAGACTCAAGACCAAATGTGATACAATTGGGTGAGATTTTAAAAAATAAAATTGTTTGTGAGATAATATATTATAATAATGCATTTTGTATTTGTGCTATGTAGATAAATAGATGAACCTAAATTCTATGTGAATATTCCTCTGCCCTTGTACTCCATGCATTCTATGTTTGGTTCATTGCTTGATACATTTTATGTGTGTTTAGCAGTAGTTAAATAGAATATTAAAAATACTGAGTTACCTCCCCTCCCTCCCCACTCCCTCCCTGCTCTCCAAACAATAAATTGAGCTTTGCATAAATAATTCAAATAACTTCTATAAAGCCTTGTTTGTTTGCTTGTGGTCTGACTTAGGCTTTAGTCATTAAATTTAATGTTAGTGTACCTGCAACACCCTAAACTGTGCTTTAAGTTTATCAGGAGACACTGTTGATGGAATGTAGTTTTATGGTACCTATAATACCACTCCATAAAAAGAAGATCTATTCTGACTAACTTCAGCATCTGACTTCCTCTTAAATAGTTGGCATCCTGGGTGAAATTTGTTTAATCTCTGGAATGTCACATCAGGATGACAATTTATCTCAGTCCTAATGAATACCCTAAGTAGATCAGATGACATAGCCCTTGGAGAGGAGGGCCTTGTTATCTAGGTTCATAGTTAAGACCATATATATAAATATCTATATTTTAAACCTAGCTGTCTTTTAGAGATTTGAGGTTTGTTGATGCAACTTTCACCTCTGCTATTTTCCCTTTTAATAGATGTTTAAAATGAGAAGTGTTTTCACTCTGAAAGTATTCAGAAGTAGTCATTTTCATTGACTATGTAGGGAATGCTGGCACTTACTTTCAGAAGATACATCTATTCTATCTTATATATTTAAGCTGTGACTCAATAATATAATTTTTCCTCAGTGCATGTTGTGTGCATATTTTTCATTTGTGTACCTGAATTGAAAGTGACTAAGACTTTCAGCATTTGCTTGTACATTTAACAAGCTGTAAGAAGAATAAACTAAAACAAAACACAAAATTTTCACTAAGTATGAAATCCCTACATAATCAATATTTTTAATTAGTTTTCAAAAGCCAAATAAATAAATAAGAGTAACTTATTATAAGTGAATTTAACAGTGTGACTTCCTATTACTATATTTTAAGGTTGTTGTGTTTCTGTTCTCCTAATATCTATGGCATGTCTAGAGCAACTAGCTACTAGCCTATTGTTTTTCGTTAAGCCAAAGAAGGGGCAGGGCTGGAAAATACATTTTCAGGTAGAGAAATAGTTTCAAGAATACTGAAAGATACTGTGATCTCTTGAACCTGGAAAACAAATGTGCAATAGTAGTAATATAATACTAAGAAGACTTATTTCAGAGATTATTGAATTCAGAGAAAACTTGAATATGTTTGATTAATTAATTGAATTAAATTGCAGTCTTTTCTCCTTTTATAATCTTGAAACTCCTGCTCTGAAATGTAGTTGATTTCCTTCCCTAATACTTTCCAATATCCTCTTAAATGGTGCCAAATGTTTGGCCTAAGTTAAAAGAAACAGAGTACATATGTGAGCACAGTTTGTAAAAGTGCAGAGGCAGGCAGTGTGGCGCCCTGCCATGATAATTTTGGCATTCCTTTTCTAGTCCAACTATCCCTGGAGCTGTAGGCTCTGTGGGTATCTGAATCCTAGCCCTAGCCTTAATCCTTATCCTAACCCCAATGCATTCTGCATCTGCAGATGCATGCTGCATCTGAGGTCCCTAAAAGCATGGCCCAGATTGGAAAAGTGTTGAGACAGTCATGTTGTCACCTTGTCGTGATCCACTTGGCATGCCCAAGGGTCCCTGGAGCTGCAGGCGCTGTGGGTCTCTGAACCATGACACAAACGCTAAATTTAAAGTGTTCTTGTTGCTCCTTATTTGAATTCCCCATCAATACGGGTGAATATAATTAGAAAGGTGTGGAAGCAGCAATATTAGTGCCCTGCTGTGATCTCCCTGGCATGGCTTTTGCAGCCCCAGTATCCCTTGGACTATGGGCTATCTGAGTCTCTGAACTCTCACCCACAGCATAGTGTAACCTTGGCGCTGCATCTGAGGTCTCCATCACTATGAGTGTTCTTGAACAGAAAATGTGGCAGTAGCAGTGTTGATGTCTGCTGCAGATAGATAAAGCCTTATAAAATAAGGGCCTTGTTACTCTTGCAAAGTCATGGCTCAGGCCTGCTACTTTGGCTAAGTAGAAGAGGACTATGGGAAAGTGAGTCAGCTGAATTAGAGGTAGAAAAACAAGTTATACATACACATCGTGTGTTGGCATGGTGGTATATGGTGGTTGGTTGAATTATGTTTGTTGTGAGTTAAAACTATGCAGCTGATAAAGGCCTAACTGCTTAAAAAGGCCTGATTTTTGCAAAAAGGGGCCTTCCTTTGCACTTGCTGGAGACTCTGTGTCACTTTGCTTCGTACAGATGTCCTGCCATGACCCACTTGGCACACCTTTTCCAGCCCCAGTGTCCCTGAAGCTGCAGGCTCTGTGCCTCTCTGCACCCTAACCCTAATATATTATTGGTGTTGCAATATTGGTGCATTCCCAACCAGAATGGATGGCCCAGACTGGGAAGTAGAGGCAGACTGCTCAGATGGGGAAGGGCTGATCTCACCTGAGATGGAGGAGTTGCATCCTTTTTGGGTTTCCTTGCTATTTCTCAGCTGTTTAGATCAAGAATGTGCATCTGAGTCTCTCTTCTTATGAAAAAACAGATGGCCTAATCTAAGTTTTTTATATGCTCACAGGAATGGAGTGACACAGCAGTCACAATTGTGAAATCCACTGTCCTAGTGCTGGGCCAAAGCATCCTCTGATTCTCACTTTGATGCCCTCTTCTACATTCATTTTGGCTCTTCCCTGGATCCTCTCCCATTGCCCGTGGAGTCTCCTGTGTTCAGAGCCACTCCATCCATGTGTCTGCAGCAGTACCTCTCAGAGCTACTTCCCATGTGTCTCACCAAGACCCTCTCTACCACATACCTCCACAACAGTCTGATTTTGTGATTTTCTTTATCCTTGGAATAAAATCTATCTCCCTCAGTGAGACTCTTCAATTAAAATCTTAGTTTCACTCTGCTGAGTGGTAATGTTCTGCTTTATTACTGACTATCAATGTCTGTCCACGCTTGCTGGTACATGTCATTCTTTGTGATATTTTAAATTATCTTCTTGATACAATGCTGGATAGGAAACTGAGGGTCAGGTCAAACTGAATGCTGCTGTGGCAGACAAGTGTGGCTTAAGGATTCAGTCTCATTTTTTATTTTCAACTAATTTATGATTTTTCCAGTCTAATTTCAGTTATTTTAATAATTCTAGGAATCAAAAGGTAGTTGAATATTTCAACTCTGACAGATAACAGAAGAGAAATAAGCCCTCATTTAGTCGCGACTGCAGTTCATATTTCAAAATAAACCTTATAATAAAAATGAGAATTGCTTACAATGTCTCTTATTCAAAAACTGGTGCTGCCTAATTAATCTTTAATTTATATTTTGTATTACAAAGTGACTCGTAAACAAGCAGAAAGATCAGAACTTTGGGGTGAGTTTTTTTATGCTACCTAAAATATTTTATTGGATTTACACCTTAAAAACTTAGAAACTTCTTTAAGTGTCAGAAGACAAGGGAAGAATTTTGGAATCAGAAATCTATTTAATATCAAGACAATTATATTAATTGTTGAACAAGTATGTCTTTTAATATAATTTTCTTATTTTTATATCAAGAGACTTTTTATATCAAGAGCATTGTATACTAGATTATGTTCAGAGACAACTTTAGTAGAGAGAAGAAATATAAACCTGCTTTTGTCACAAGATATTTTCTTACACTCCTACACTTTATGATGTCTATTTTGAACAGTTCTAACCTTACACTGGCTTATAGTTTTGTAATATTTTGACATTAACATATGTGCTCATCCTTCTTTTGGGAACATTGGTAGTCCTGTCCAACCACCAAGAAGAGGCAGTGGTCTGTTTTCTAGACAATGTAATAATTGCAGCAATTTGGGGAGTTACCACTTGCACCAAAACCTATGAATGGAATGTAATTTTTTCTATTGCATGGATCAGGCCTGTTAAAAACTTTTGCTTTTTCCAGAAGGAAAGTATCTTTTATTTTTCATTATATACGTGGCAATATGTTTGGTGGGGTTTTTTTTATATTAGTGCTATTTTTTGGTAGCAACAGGGCCCTCATTCAGAAAATTAAGATCTTGTTGTACTCCTTCAGCAACTATTTTATCCCAGTAGGATGAAAAAACTTGAATGAAACCACTTTAATAGATCTTTTCTCAGGGATAATTTTAGGTTGGTATCAAAAGAAAATTATTCATTATCATAGATTTACAGTGTTTACAAATAAAGTATAATTCAAAATATAAATTAACCAGTACCCTCAACACTCCATTACTATTCAGGTTTTTTTTTGTAAAAAGATATTTACATAGGTAAAATTTAGATGTTCATGTGGAATAATTTTTAGTTTTATAATATATTTCCTGTTGTGGGCATGTTAAACAACCATTAATAGCTGATAAAAAATGTTATCAATGTCATGCGAAATGAGTTGGAAAATGACTGTCAGATGATCTTTTTTTGCAGTTTATTGTCCAAAGAGTGCATATATTTTGCAATTCTTGGACATGAAATTAGGACCTTCACAGTCAAAAAGAATTTTTTATATTTATTTTCAGTTATTCATAAGGAATTATCCATAGTTTAGTGAATTACATTTTTTTTTGACCACTGAAGGGTTATGAACTATGGATGTTCTTTTATGAATGTGCCTCATAATTTTCATGTAATATTTTTTTGTGATTGTGTATGTATAAAAAATAACTTCTGGCACCAAGACCTTAAAAAATGTCTTTCAAGTCTTCTTGACTTGCTTTCAGTTCACTCTTATCCCCAGTAATAACTGGCTCTATTTTAACATGTACCAAGGAAGCTGACTGTCAATCCCTGTGTAAAGAAACTTGGTATTTCAGAAAAAACCAAAAAGCTAAACACAAAATCTGTTTGGTAAATTACCAAAGAAACATTAGAAGCATTATATTTGTACAGATATATTAGTAAACATTTTGTTACAATGCTAGCTATTGATTTTTACTCAAAATGCACCAATATTTGTGGATATTTCATGAGATACTGACATATATTTATTAAAGACCAGCTTGCTTCTACATACAAGAAATGGGCAAACTCCTCACCCAACATTAATCAACTGAAAATCATTGCTTTAAAATCAGACATCTAATTCAGATTACTCATCTAGGTCTGCATCTGTAGTCAATGTGCAGATTCTAGTGTTTAGTTTCTTTTTTCAGAAGTCTCTTTGTAACATTTTGAAGGATCTAATTAAGTCACTTTAATCTCAGACAATTGTCAATTTGTATTTCTTTTTCTGAGCACAGAGTTTGCTTTTCTTAGTCTTAAGCAAACTGTTTAGTCTGTGCCTAGACCTACATCCCCTGCCTGCTAAACTTTCTGGGTCCCAAACACCGGTAGCCTAAACATCTTCTTTGTCTCTGTTAATATGATGAAAAAAAAGAGTTACAGAATTGCATAATGAGAAATTCTGATGTGTAGTACTGCACTTATTTCCGCATAAAGAAATAAACTCTGATGGGCAAAAAAAGAAGGAACTTCATGATATAAGTTAGCAGTGCTCTCACTTTATGAAGAGAAATAGAAAGAATAGTCATGACTGATCCAAACCTACTTAAGCACATAAAAAATACATTCTATTCTAGTATGGATTAATCTTTGACAGATATAGCCATTTCTTTTCTCCCTCTTAATAGTAGTAGGTCAGATGTTTTTGCTAAAATAAAAAAAAGATTATATTTATAGTAGTCACAAGATTTTTAAGGCATGTTGGATTTTTAAAATTATTATTATTTTCTTAATTGTGCCAAAATTCATCCCTATAATCTTCTGTTAAACTCAAATATTTATACTTTGATCTACAGGTGCACACACAAAAGTTCTGTTTTAACTACAATGAAGAGAGTTGACTGGTGAGAGTTGCTAGAAAGTATTTGCTAAAAGATGTAGTTCTGCCATGTGTAATGTAGCTATCAAATAATCTCCCTGAATATTGTTGTGAATACATAATTTAATATCCCAAGAGAAATTATTTCATGTATTATTAATGTATATGATGGTATTTTCAGTCAACCTGCATTAGTTTCAACATTCTGTATTATGATATATGTATGTGTGTGTGTGCATACATTTTATTTTCAGCATCCAATATTTCTTCTTTCAGTAGTATTAAAAACCACATACAAACACTGCATTCAGAATCAGGCTCAAAACAGTGTGGATTCTTTCAAAATCAGAGCTTGTTTCTAAACACAACAAAACAAATTATAGATGAAAAGGATATGTAAATAAAATTTATGTTTAGTTCCTGGAGAATGATATAGAAAAATGCTGTCAAACTTGCTTAGTCACTTGAAGGTACTTTAGACCCTAAAACTGAATATCGTGAGCATGCATGTATTTACAGCTGCAAATGTCTAGATAAAATATAACAAAAATGCAAAAGAGACTAAATGTATTCAGTATGCTTAGAACAAGCTGTCTTTGCATTTCATAACTTCGTGCTGTGTTATTTCAGTTACTTCACTTGAAATCAAAGGCTTTTGAATAAATTTTCGAGGAGAACATTTTCTGGGAGATAAGAAGACTTGGACTGAAATTTCTGTGGTGGCATTCTTTGCATCCCACAGTCATCAAACCACCAGATATTTTGTTTAAAATTATGTGTTTCATATCTGCCACTGAAAGCAGCCACTGTGCAGCTGGGAGTGTTAGAGATATTGCACCAGAGGTAGAACAGGGTAGAGAAAAGCTGATTACATTCAATATTGTGACCAGAACCTGTTGTATGTGTAAGGTAAAGGTAGAGGTAGACTAAATAAGATTTAATTAATATTAATTTGTCTTACACATGGACATCAGTAAACCAAACCAGCACATTAAGCAGTTCATAACTCTGTAACACAAGATATATAATGTCAGCAGTATATAAAATGCTACTGCAAAGAAGATTTGCAGGATAGGTCCATAAGCAGGGCTCAGGAAAATATATACAAGCAGTAAAATATGTGAAAGAATGAAAAGTAAGAAGAAACAATATTTGGAAAAATGCT
>VWZV01015510.1:923-17094 GCA_013397155.1 Irena cyanogastra
TCTGTGACTTTTGGCTACAAAATGCCAAAGCCACTAAAAATCAACAGATTGAAATATCATTGTTTTGAGGATTCAGCTGACCTTGAAAGCCTAGCTTTTATATAAATTGCTAACGGCATCATAGCATGGATCTCATTACTACTACAACCATAAAAAACAACCAGATATCATTAAAAAATTATATTTTAAAATACAGCAGTTCAAATGACAATGCAGATGAGAGGTTGATCAAGCCTATTCCATTAACAAATGCAGAGAATTATGAACTTGGGGATCTGCGTGTGAAGAAGTAAGAAAATGTGTCATTAAAGATTGCAACTTTTAATTTTCCATTGTTTTCATTTTTCACTACCGTATCAAATTCATATAAAGGATATTCTTTTGCTATAGATGCTAGCAAATTCTGAGAAAAAGATAACCTTTTTATAAGTATTATGGTATATATGGTATTATTATTTATAGGTATTATGGTATAAACTGTTAGTGGTAAAGAAGGATAAATGAAGATAAATAATATTAAGATATCTTGCCAGAACCTTAAAATACTTAGGGTTAAGTGAAAATATCTTTTGGCAATTTCTCAAAATACTTGAAGTGGTTTCCTCTTTGTGAAAAGTAAGAGAATTGACTTTATTTATTCTTATCTGAAGTGAACTAAACCTATTACTTTAACACATTTTTAAAATAACTGCAGAGGTAAGTTATATTTTAGTCTTCGCATGCATTTTAGTTATGAATATTGTTATTGTTTTCCTATTTTTTCATTTTGATTTTGTTTTCACGTGTTAAGTTTTTTTTCAGATAGGAAAACAAAAAAAAATTGATGGGAGTAGGGGAAGAGCTGAGTTCTAAAATAATACCCAAATGAGCATCATAAATAATATTAAAATGGCATTCATTACAGGTGAAATAAGTATTTTTCATGGTATGTCAAGCAGTCTGGCACAACAGGAATCATACAAATATGATTTGAGGTCACAGTGGGGTACCCCTGCTATAGTTTTGCATCCATTTGCTTTCAATATATCAAGCCAATCAATTTAACTTTGAATCAGCTTTTTGTAACATTT
The DNA here is from genome assembly GCA_013397155.1 of Irena cyanogastra. Classification (NCBI taxonomy): domain Eukaryota; kingdom Metazoa; phylum Chordata; class Aves; order Passeriformes; family Irenidae; genus Irena; species Irena cyanogastra. The sequence goes on from VWZV01015510.1 coordinate 1,994, forward strand.
CCCAGTACATTCCACAATTCTTTTTTCCTCTAATTTCACTACTGACCAATGCTCTCTGTATCCTCTGTACCCAGTCCTGCCTTTTCTTCAGAAAAAGAAAAATTAACCCTTTTACCCTTCAGGTCATCTATGCTATCTCTGATTTTTTTTCTTCAGCTTTGCTTTACATTCTCTACACCAGTGTGTCCAGGCAGCCTCCTCTGTTAACCAGGTTCATGTTCTCACAGAAGATTTATTGTTGAAGAAAAGTAGGAAAAACAGTCATGATCAAGAGAATGGTTTTCGAAAGAACTTTTTATCATGGATTTCCCTTAGATTATGTCCTTTTAAACACAGGAAGTTCAAGTGTCTTGGGTGGCACAACAAACAATAAAATTCAGAATGTTCTTAACTAGCTCATGTAATGCTTAGTAATTGAAAGTCTATGGGATTTTTTGTTGGCTGGTTTTGGCTTTTTTCTTGGAGTCATAGTGTGGAAATTGTTTCAGTGACTTGTTTTAATGAACAAGAATATGACTTTTATTTAATAATAAAGTTGCTACTCAATTTTTGCCTTAAACAGTAGCTGTTACAAACTAGATATTTATAACTTCTGCTGAAAATGAAAGAATTATCATTATAACCTTTACTATTACTACTATATTAAAACTACAACAAGTTCTTCTTGTCTCTTCACCTGTTATGCTATTTCTGCTTAAGACCAAGACAAACAAAACATTGACCCTCTGGAGTGATGGACAGCTGCTGAATTCAAGCAACGTTGAAAGTTAGCTGCTACACTTATGAAGGCAAGCTTTGTCATTATTACTTCCTTCTGTCATTTAAATGTGTTTGGCAAAATAGACAAGACCAGTCTGAGGAATTAAAAACTTGGGGTCTTAGCAGGTGAGATGATATACATCAACAGGTGCTGGAGTAAGATTTGCAAAAGGCTTTTACAGCTGTGTCTGTATCTCTGATGTCTCAGAATGCTCATTTCTCCAGCAGATGCAACTTTTCCACATTTCTGTGTGGTCCATAGTTAGCAAAGCGAGCATGGGATGTGCCATTATCCTGATTGATGCACTTCTGCTGGAGCGTGGAACCTTCTGATCAACATCTTTCTCGCAGGAACTTGCAGAAGAAAATGAAGCAGTCTAAAAAACAAGATTCCAGCTCTTTGCTTTCACTTGCTTATAAAAAGGAACTGTTCTCTAAACTTTGGAAAATAATGTGTCTCAGGATTCTTTTGAGGCTTGATAATGAAACAGTAGACAGAAACTTGTCATGGGTAGAACTGCTGTATGACATAGGAAGTAGACGGATACACCAAATTCAGTTTTCCAGTAGATTTGGAACAAATTTTAACCTACAGTTAGCTGCATACTTATTTAAGAGCTGTCATGCAAAACTATTAAATTCTCACTTGCAATGGACTTTGGAGGTGAATGTAATACGGACTTAAACTGTACAAACACCAAAATGTTTTCCCTGTTGGTTTCTATTGTATCAGGAGTCCTTGGCTCATCTTTGTAAGACTGCAGCTGTGCTCGTGTGGCTGGTGCATCTCAGAGTCTCCTGCAGAGACATCACAAGTACCCTCTCCATCTAACTTCTTCATATTATTCCACAGGTTTCCAGGAACAAATTTATCATATTTAGTTTAAAGCTCTGCCAATAGATTTCACTAATTCCTTTCTCATTGAGATGACGTCTGATGTCTGATACCTAAACCTGCACAGGCCATATCCTTGTCAAAACACCAAAACTTTGGTGATTACACCAGCTGTGAAGATATAAAAACCCAGTCCATCTGTTTCTTTCAATACTGCTGCTTTCAACTGGAAGTATAGAGCAGAAAATAACTTGTACCCAAGATTCCCTTACCAAATGTCCAAAGGCCCTGAAATCCTTTTGAGTGCCCTCAGACTATGCGCTGTCACTTCCTTGCACCCTAGATTGAAGATCAGTAACAGGCAGTAGTCTATAGGCCACACCAGGCATGGAAGTCTCCTGGTGAGATCTTTAAAGCAGGGAGGTAGCTGACCCTACTATGGGCTGGGCCCAGTTGGCATATCAGGCCCTCTGTTCCCTTTAGAAGGAAATCTCCTACAACTAAGCCCCATCTCTTCTTCTACTCCTTGTAAGTGACTGTAATATAGTGGACTGATGTCACTGATTGTGGTGGTGCTTCTAGTGTGACTGGACCTTCACCCACTTTGTCCTTAGGCTGGTCTTCTGCTTACAAAGCCTCAGATCTACTGTGCAGAGGCACCTGGGGGATGGAGAATATTTTGCTTGCCTCGCAGAATATGGACTAGCTACATTTGCTTCTTGCTTTACAACTGATACCTCCTTGATGGGGGATGGATAGAGGACCCCCTTGATGCTGGATTATTTCTGGTGGCTGCATCTCTCTCGCAGAGGCCAGCGCATTGTTCTGCACAGAATATCCACTACACTGTGGCTCACACCATTCCACTTTCTCTCAAGAAACACAAAAAAATGGTGATGCATCTCTCACAGTGACACTTTGGTTAGATAGGACAAGGAAGAGTACTTTGACTATCACAGTGAATAGATTTTTCTCCTGTCAGAACATAGCAAGATGTTCGAGAGTACTTACCTGACATGCAACTTCCTTTAGCCATGTCCAACTTAGCTTAGCTCTGAGCTAAAACAATGAAAGAATATTTGAATATTTGAACACTCTATTGTTCAAAAGGATAATAAGTCCTCTCTGACTTTAACATTCTATGGAAGAAGATGGGGGACTTTTTAAATAGAATGTTAATACATAAAAGTGGAATAAAATTATCTCTCATTGCTATTGCAATATTATAACCTAGAAAATGCCTACCAGACCAACAGATCTAGCTTTGCAGTAGAAATTCTTGTACACCACCTAATAAGTTATTGTCTAAAGGTAAAAAGTAGCTAGCTATTGTTAGATAGACAGAAGCCTGGAAAGCAGGTTGTGCTGTGCCAAGACAGGATGAATCATGTGCTTAAAACCAGAAAATTATAAATGCCAGGATTTGGACTTGACAAAGCCTGTGCGCCTCTTCCAACTCAGAATGTTCTATGGTTCTGTGAATTATGAGAATTTACAATGACAGATGGTCATTCAAAGATCTGAGAATATATTTTTCTATGTTTAACAGTAAAATTAAATGTTTGCACAACAGTGAAATCAAAGAGGTTGCAGAGGTTCTTGCAGGGAGAACTTTAGAGAAAATTAAAAATTAAAAGTGACATAGGGTGAAAGGGGATTTCAATACAATTAGGACTTAATGGAAGCTTAGCACTTGAAGACCGCAACTGTGCCTCACTATCACCTTTACCTTTTTTGATTTAACTAATAAACCACTACCATTTCTCAGCCAAATAAACCTTCAAGATCCCCTCATTCATGTTTACCATCATGAAAGATTTCATCAGGTATTTTTAATGACATAGTCTTCCTCATTTAGCTCTCAGACTCTGATATACTAGAAAAAATGGCAGAGTCTAGACGTTGTTTTTAATCAGCTTTTCCTGCTGAATATTCCTCAGACCTGTTCTCATTTATATCAATGGATCAGAATGTAGACAATACTGAAAACAAATTGTGAAAGACTTATAATGTGAAATGATATTTTATAAGTGATGTTTATTTACTGGTGACTGAGTCTAATCTGCTTTAGGCTTCTCCTCTGCTCCAGATCTGGGATTGTGTTTAAAGAATTACTAGCATATTGATTTTTCCTACAAACTGATGTTAAATGCTCCCACTATGTCACTGGTTTTAACCTGGCATATATATATTTTTTTTTTGCCAAACTGTGACATCTCAGTACAGCCAATCATTTTTCAAAAATGATAAATGAAAGACAAAACCTTGCCCATAAATCCAGTCATTTTAGTATGACATCATAAATTTATTTAGACACATTTAGAATGCGAACATATTGAGACATTTTTCCTCCTCCAATATTAAAATAGAGATAAACTTTATTCTGATATCTAAGCTGTCAGGCAGTCAAATTACTAAAACACAAATAGTTTAGTTAACAGCTTTGGCTCCACCAGTTATGAACATATGAACTTCACAGAAGCTGCCCTGCAATGAATGATTAGTTGGCATTGTCATTGTTAACTTATCATGCATGAAAGTTCACTTTGAGATTTGGAATTCTGTAATACTTTGCTCAGCTTCCTATACCACAACACTTTTAGTCTATCAGTACTACCCAGTTTTCAATATGGCATTATGCAGGATATTTTGAGTTTATTAGATTTTGTTAAATGTATTGTATATATTTTATTGCTCATGTTCTGAAGCAAAGTAAAAATCATACCTCTTTAACAGGATTAACAGAAGTTGCACAATTTTTCTTTAGGCTGTCATATTCAGGCCTATAAGAGAGGTTACAAAAAATTATATCATGTCCATGCTTTTCTTATTTTATTAAACATATTAAGCCAAACAAATGAAATATCTTCATTATGGAGTACAACGAAGGAGAGCTAGTTGAGTACCTTATAAGACCTTGCTTAATAAATGGCAGAACTAGATGAGTATTTGGTAAAGTGTGCATTAGATGTTCTTGTTAATTTAATTTTCTTCATCTGTGTCTTCAACCTATTCCTTCTAGCTTTTCATCTTGATTGTACAGCTGATTGAGAAAAAGGAAAGAAAAGAAAAACTAGTTATGAAAGCTCTTATAGTTATAAGCCCTTATAATTTTCAGCAACTTAAAAAAAAAACCTCTTTGTTTTTAGTGCCTCTCTTCTTTTGGATGTTTCATAAATAAACAAACACAGGCTTCAAACAGCAACACTTTTTTTTGGAGAAAAACTTCTGTCCTCGCTGACACTTCTCTGCTTTACTTCTCTGCTATACTTCGTCTGCTTTCTGAAATTTGTGAACAACTTCGTTTGGTGGAGTGAGGTAGAGGCCGAAAACAGGTTTTAAGCTGCATTTGTTGTAAATAAAATTTTATAGCTTTCTTAAGTTTACAAATATTTTAGAAGAAATCTAAAAGGAAGAGATAGTTGGTGAATATTTTGTGCTAGATAGCTTATCCTTGACTTTGATTTCAAAACAAAACTTCTTCCCATGCACTCATTTGTCTGATGGATGAAACTTAGTTATTTTCATTAAAAATATTTATTTGCTGACATAAAGCTGATGTCAAGAGATTTACCGTTCTAGACCAATAAACATTTGAATTATGTCTGTAAGAAGTTACATTTTAACAAAAATTGTTAAAGCGAGGCCCATAAAAAACCAGCATATTAAGCAGAACATCTGAATAACAAGGATCTGTGATTTTTGAACAAATATGCCTAAGAAAAGCTTTCAAAACCCAATATAATTTTGCACTTCTAGAAGTCTTCTTGAATATCATCTAAGTTTTGCACCGTACTTCCTTGATTTCCTTTGTCACAAGTTGAGCGGATTTTTAAATAAACTAGAGTCGTTGAAGTTCCTCATGGCAGTTCTGGCATCTCCAGACAAGATGCGGCGGACAGGCATTTTGCATGTCAGCTGCAGTTTCCTCCTCTTAGCCTCAAGAAAATGCTAAAATACATAGCATTAAAGAAGGTGCTTCCCCGCCCTACACCTCCACACACACACTGCTTCAGAGAGGTTAGGAACATCTCAGTTGGAAGCTGATATGCAAGTTAGCTTCAGTCCTTCTGAGGCTGCAGTGCAGGTATCAGATGTTGTGTAAGGTACGGAAGAAGCTGCTGCTTCTCAGAATGTTTCTCAGAGATAGCAACAAACACGAACCTGTCAGATGGTTTAAGGAATGTGAAATACCATAAACAGCTGGAACAGATCTAAATTATAAATACCTACACTCATTGACCTATCAAAGAAGAAGAGCACTATCTTATACTGAGATTTGTTCTAACCTCTTTTACCATAGCCCTTCGTTTAGCAATTTTCTACCCACAGAATATTTGCATAGTACCAAATATTTTCTGGTGAAGAAAAAGCAAACTCATGAACATAGATACATTTAAATTATGATACTGCATAAACCCTAAAGACCATCGACAGTTTTATGAGACCTTCCTGAAAATCCTAATGCATGTAATGTGTTTTCTTTACAGATATTTAAATGTAATGCATTTTGTATCAAACTTGTCAGGCAAAAGTTTTTTAAAAGTGACAATTAGGAATTGCTGGACTACGGTAATTACTACTCTCCAGTTCATATACAGACACTGAAAATCCAAATGCTGCTAGGAAAAATATTGCTGTGTGATAACAGAATACAGTTCTCAGTTCTGCTTGTACAGGATTGGAGAATCTTTGAAAATGCACACTTATTATCAAAGTATCATCACCTTTGAAAGAGTCTTCAATAAATAATGAAAGAGTTTTCAAGCTTTCTTTTACAATATAGAGCTCCTTCCACTATTACTTATTTCAGTTAACTTTTCAAAGAGAAGGGAGGAGGGTAGAGGAGAAGAATAGGTTGTTTAAAAGATGTTCTTGTTCTCACCACTATGTAATAGTGAAAGGGAAACCTTTGTATAGACATTATAAGGTTAAAATTTTTGGCAACTGTGAGGAATCTGTGGTCCTTTGTATTTGTTTGCTCCTTTTTTCTGCCTATGAGGCAGGAGGATACCTCAAATAATTAAAGCATGGCTTTGTTTCCAGCTGTCTAAAAAAAATTAAAAAGGAGAAATTTTTACAATCCATGGCAATATCGAGAAATTTCAAACTAGTGTAAGGTCAAAGCTAAATATTTACTCTACGTGGAGATGTTTAGGTCTTGCTTTTGCAACTTGAGAAAAATCTCAATTTACTTAGCTAAAGATATTTTTTCCTGTTTGTTCAAAAACGTGGGCTCCCCATTAAGAAAAGAAGCAAAATAATATCTCAATAAATTACATAAAACTATGTATGCCACATTCATGAATAACAACTTGCTTGAAGTATAGTAGAAAATGTTACGTACATTAAAGTGATAAAGGTGATTTTGGTAATAAGCTCAGGATAATATATAATTTGAGACACTGGCGAGCTGTCCTTCAGCCTAATTTGGCATACAGCTATGGCTCAAGTTTTGAGATGAAGGGATTTACTTTGGGTAATTGTTATAAAGACTCAGACAAAGATGTATGTAGTGCAATTGCACAGCAATTGATCTTTGAACCACTCCAGAATAAAACATCATTTACAATGATCTGAGATATTTTTTCTATCACTTTTTTTCCCCCAAAATTCTTTGAACAAAAAATGTCTTTATTATCTGAATTAGAATTCCTTTTGCTAAACAATGACAAACATGGTTTTGAAAATAAAATAACAGAATGAAAAGTAGTATGCCTGGTCCACTTTCTGTGTTTGCTGCAACTGTTGTGTTAAGTTCAAACAGAGTGGAAGAGGGCCATATGTGTTTGTATATATTTATGGAAGTAGCCAAGAATTTATTCATAGTGTAGGTGGAATCATAACAGTCTAATTCAAGGGTCATCAGGATATTTTTCTGCACTGCGTGCTTTAAATTAGGGTTATAAATATCGAACTCTTCAGAAATCCACCTCTTGTTGCCCCTATCTGTGTAAAAACATGGTTGCAGCACCCAAAGACAGACAAAAGTAAAACAAATCAGCCATAGATACCAGGCACTAAAAAGTTTTCTGTCACAGCTAAACCAAACAGAAAGAAAGCTGAAGACAGGTCAGAAAACTTGCCGGCTGAATAAGCCCAAGCAGTGCCCCTTCTCATGCCTTCCAAATTTGCTGCAAATGTTATGGCCTGTTGCTGGCAGTAGCAGTGCTATATTGCAGGGCTGTAAATTAAAATTTCCAGTAGACTGCATGTGGGTTTGCTGACTGTAGGCCATGATGTGATTCAGTAAAACTGGAATTCTGACTCAGTTACAGTAAGTACTAAATTTACCTTTGCTATGCCATTGCCTAATTTATCCTGCTACAAACATATGCAGTTCAGAATGGGAAGTACTGACACATCTTCAGATTAAAGACTAAATTTGCAAAAGTTTTCAGCCACTGAGTTAGGGACTTGTATTGGCAATATTTGCATTTAAGTGCCATTTGGAATTGCACCTGATTTCCAAAGAAAAAAAAAGGTAGCAAAATGCATATATTTGGTGCCTAGTAAAAAAAGAAAAATCCTCATTTTGTATCTTTATAGAGCCATACCCATTTAGATATAAGCCAGTGGAGATGTCAGAAGTTTGTGCCGCAAAATGACTCTGACAATTACCAGGAAGACATCCATACAATTTCCGCTTTATAATTTCATGGCCCAAATATTCAAGCAGAACCATGTAAAACCTAATAGATTTTTTTCACAGACAAATGCAATATAGTTTTCGCAGCAGTAATATGCAACTTCTCATACTGAGTCCCAAATTAGGCATTCAAGATTGGAGGGAAAAGAAGCTTAAGGATCAGGGAACAGGCTACAGGGACAAAGAGGACGTAGAATTCCTGTAGACGGCTTATTTAAAATGTGTGAAGTTTTTCCTTATACTGCATTGCCTGATAATAGGTCTTGAGGGATAGTTGAACTTATATTTGTGGGCTGCAGATCTTGCAGGAAATGTTATTTGCAAATGAAGGATCTATGTGACTATGTAAAAAAAAAAAATTCCACCTTGAATAAATAAAATTACTTCCAAAAAAATACCCTCCAGCAGAAGCCCATTTATTCTTTCATTGGATGCAAAGAACTTAAACAGACTGCAAAACACCTAAAATAGTCCTCTCTATCAGATTGTACAGCAGTGATACTGGCAGTGAGATCTCCTCCACTTTCATTGTAGGGAGAAAGTCAGACTATAGTACTTGACAACTACAGACAGCAAAATGGATTTTCAGCAAGACAGTATTTCACTCCATTAGCAACACTACTTTTCCTGAATAACAAAAGCTGATTAAGAATAAGAGTTTGGAGATAGTAATATTTTGACAATGAGAGACATCTGAGTAGACCTGCCCAAAGAAAGATGGAACTCTTATACGTGAGATGTATAGGAGAATTGGTCATATAGACATGTTTAGCCCAGTGTCTCAGTTCCACACTTACGATTTTCTACCATGGGCCGTCTGGCCAAATTTTTATCTAATTTTTATCTAATTTTTTTCTGATATTCAAGAGCCACCACTGTCAATCACTCTCACCCGTGTAAACCTCCTTTCCCCAGTGAAATTAAATGTAATTTGCATAGAAGATTATGACACAACTACAATCATGATCTCAATGTCTAACCTCACAAGAAGAGTGTTCAAGCTCCAATTCATAGGAATGCAGCATTATTAACAATTCTCATGATATTCTGAAGCCAACTATTATTAATCAAGTAGTCTAAGAAGCTTGAAACAGGTACTTTTACTGACCTTTAGTTAGTATTGTAAATACTGAAATTACTTTCAAATCTGAAACTACAGAGCAAGTAAAAATGCAAACACAGAGATGAATAGAAAGAAGGATCAAATAAATTTTTTACTTGCCTCTACCTGCCTTTTTTTTCTTTTTTGGCCTAACAGGGGATCCAGGCTAAAGTGATCTGTTCCTGAGGAATTGCACCCCATAGAAGGGACCTGCTCTGGAGCAGTTTCTGAAGAACTGGAGCCCATGAGTGTCTCACATTGGAAAAGTTTGTGGATGATTGTCTTCCATGGGAGGCACCCCACACTGGGACAGGGAAGCAGTGTGAGAAGACCTCTCTGTGAGGAGCAGGGAGCAGCAGAAATAACCCGTGATGAACTGACTGCAGCCCCATCCCCCATCTCCCTGTGCTGCTGGGGTGCAGCTAAAGAAAATGAGGAGTGAAGCCTGAAAGGAGGGACGCTGGGAGATAAGGTGTTTTAAGGCTTGTTTTTGCTTCTCATTATCCTGCTTTGATTTTATTGTTAGTAAATAAGTTGATTTTCCAAAGTTGAGTCTGTGCTGCCCATGATGGCAATTGCTCAGTGATCTCTCCCTGTCCTTATTTCAACCCATGAGTCTTTTGGTCTATTTTCCCTTCATTGTCCAGGTGATGAGGGGGGATATAGAGTAATCTTGGTAGGCACCTTGCATTTAGTCAGGTCAGCCCATCACACTGAGGATGCAGACTGCGATTAGAGCCTCAGAGCTCCAAAATCCGTAAAGGTAAACATTATTGTAATAAATTGGAGTTTCTTTCTGCATGATTTACCAAATCCAAACATCACTTTCATGGCAACTTAGAATCAATTCTCCACAAGATGGAAAAGCAGATACTCTCATAGAAGTAATGCTTATGCTGTACAAGAAGAAATAAGATTAAATTGCCATCTTTTCCTCTGAGGGACCATCAGTAATGAATAGCAATTCTCTTTCATTTCTTTGACTCTTGGTTTTCCTCTACCCCATCTCCAGACTAATCTTTACAATTGGAAATTTTGGTAGTTCAAATGGTAGGGACAAAACATGACTTCACTGCTTGCTAAGACCACTGTTTTTTAAATTAAGAGTCTTAATTATTTACTTTTTTTTTTCATTTTGAAATTAATCTCTTTTACTTAGATCAACCTATCTAAGTAATTCACAGTCATTAATGATTTTTTTTTTTGTTAAAGATTCCTGTCTGGACGAGATCTGTCATTATATTCACTACTCAGAGAAGGAATGGAGGTGGGTAATAGTGTCAGAGGTTCAGCCTGCATTGTTTGGGAGATTTCTCTGAAAACCTCCCAAAATTTTCTACTGAGTCTTCCTTTACATGCTCTTTCAAGCAGAAACCTCAGAACAACCTCTTCCCACTTCACTGCCAGCCATTTCAAATACTTCAAAAACATCTTCTCTCTTGTTCAGGGCCAAAAAATTAGTGGCAGATTTAGAGTTTTGACCCTGATTTCTTTGCCCTCACACTAAGACCTTCAAACAGTTATCTATTTTTTTTCTTCCTGTATTTTATTTAGAGCAAAGCAAACAAATATTTTAAAGTGATATTTTATTCATGTGTGTGTTAGTTTTAAAAGAGAGTGTGTTAACATGAATAAAACAAATATCGTATTTCTTCTGATCTATGACTTAATTTTAATACCTCTTTCAGCAGCAGCAGGATTTGATTAGCACTCATGAATTCATATCTTTTCGCTTTCAAGGAACACTCACAGAATGAAATAAGATGTGCAAAAGATGGACAGATATAAGTGACAATATGATTTCTGTAGCAAAGTTATCTGAAATTATCACACAACACAAACTCAATATATACGCCAGTATTCTGGAATGCAAAGTTATTCCTGAACACTTAGAAGTAAGGACTTTGTATAACAAAGGTCTTTCACAAAGATAACAGAACCACACAGTCACAGGGTCAATTAAATTTCATTTTTCTTGCTAGTGAACCAAAATGCTGGCTGACACGCATGATCCTGCAAATCTTGATCAAGTTACGTTATCATTATAATTTAAAGTAGTAATATTACATATTTTATACAAGAGAAATTGCTGTTTTATGGATGGCTATGCATACAAATATTTCCTCAGTATTTTCATAATTTAAATGAAAAAGACTGTTCAAGAATGTCTTGAAAACGGCAAAGAAATTTCAGCCACATTTGCAAGTAATACCTTTACCTACCCTTCCACTTCCCACACATTCATTCTTGTCATATCTTTGGAAAAAAGTATGCACTTGAAGCAGAGTGAAAAGGGAGAATTATATTGGTAACATGGCTTTTGAGAAAAATTATCTTTCCAGCTTTTTCTAATGAAAAATATAAATGGCCAGTTTCAAAGCCACCTTCTCAGCTGCTGATAAGATTAATGTACTGATTAATACCTTTTCCAGGTTGGGTTGGAGGTGAAAGCAATTCCATTTGGCAAAATCTCATCGCATTTGCTGACATCTTCATTAACCTCACTGATAAGAAAACCATTTCACAATAAAAATTTCTCAGGGCTAGAGATTTTATCTTCATAGCTTCACCTAACAGTGTTAATTTTCTATGTGAAACATGCAGGTTCAATTGCCTTGATAATTTCTCTGTGCCCTATACTTTTTTCCTTTGGTTAAAAGGTTGACATAAAGGAAACCAATTGCTTCAGACTCACTACAGAAGACTGATTTTCAAAAGGACATTTCACCTTTTAACAAAAAGAAAGAACAAGGATGTAGATAAAAGTGAATGAAAGGTTCGTCAGACATAGAAAGTTAATTGAAGGTATATATTGGAAGAAAAAATGCCATTTGATCACGGCGTTATTACTTCCAATATGTACCACCTTCAATTAGTTATGCCAAGCTCTTGTGTTATATTCTATAATTTTAGTGTTGGGTACCCTGATTTCTCTATAACATACCACTGCTTTGTTAAGTTTATAAATACTTTATCCCTTGCTCAGGCATAGTAAGCTGCAGCTTTGGACTCAGCAACAGACACCCTCTAGTTATTTAAAAAGGCACCTCCTTCTTGGAATAATTGCCGAATTTTTAAGAATCGACTTGTAATATGAGAAGCCAATTGTGAATTTAGCTGAACACGGAAAGTTGTTTCAGCCAGGTTATATTCTTGCGAAAACCTTTTGCCATGCAGACTCTTACTCAGAATGTGTAATCATACAGGAAGTTTGTGGTATTTTCCAAAATAATCTCCGGGAAATTCAGTATATGTCTGCTTACCAAGATGTATTCTTTTGTGATAGCAGAACTGTTTCCCATCTCTTTCACCCTGTGCATTTGGAGTTACTGTGTTAAATCAATGACATGACATAGTCTTTCTCTAAAAGCAAGCATATATATGTCCTTACTTATACCCCCTCCCTGCAAAAAAAAAAAAAAGAAATTTGATATCCTAATCTTAATAAAATGTGACATGTGTTCAGCTCAATGTGTCTTTCAAAACACCCTTGAAATACTGTGTGAGCTGCAGAAGGGCATTTTCTTGCCGTTCTGCTATGTGTGTTCTAATAGAGCATTGCAGAGTTAGACTCCTTAGTCCTGTGAGAAGTTTATACTTCTCATGTCAAAGCAGCTGAAGATAGACTTTCTATCTATAGAAAAAATGTGTTTATTTTCTAATTCTGTGAAGTTACAATGAAACAATGCTATTACTGCTATAAATCTATGGAAGTGGCTGATGGTACATTAGGTCTGATTTGATATTCAGATGTCTTAAATCTTTGGAATCTAGGATGCATTAATTTCACCAGTAAATACCCTTCCTAGTGACCTAGAAAGTCACCTGTAGTGCAATGTGTGGTACCTTACGCTTGTATGTTGTATGTGCTTGTACACTGATAATTTATGCTTTCAAACTCCTATTTCACAGGCATGTATGGCACAAGATGAGCTATCCCAGGAGCAATAATTTTGCTGTACAAGGAAAATCTGCTATGTACTTTCAATTACACAATGGCTTGACTCTGCTTCAAATGTGACTCAATCCACAAATTAGTCACTATGTGCTGTCTTGCAATCCCCAAAGGAGATTTCCTCTAATGCTAAGAACTTGGCCTTGACTGTTTTATAGGAGTTACCATCCAGCCTTTCCCTTTTGTAACACCTTTGCACATTCAAAATGATATTGCAGCTTTCAAAAGCAGAATTGTTACTCTGGCCACAGACATCACTACTTAAAACCAGGTACCAGCATCATTTCAGTTCTTCTAAATAGAAACAATCTGTCTTGTCTAAATAAATGCTGTTGATTTTATGGCTACTGCCAACTGCAGCTCTCCCTGCATCCTAAATCACCTCAGACACACTGACCTAAGCTAAGTCATAAGTCATGGTCTGGAAAAGCAAAAGTTTGGTATACCAGCCTCAGAAACACACAAAAGCTTAGGTTCCACTTGGCAGATGCTAATTGCTCAGAGACATAAGAAACAGATTGAACAACAGCTGAAATGGGTAGTACTTAGGCTGTATAAGTTTAAGAATTTTGGGTAGCAAGAAAAACAGGAGAGCTGATAGGGCAGTAGGACTGGTTTGGCTCAACATTGTATTCCCTTATTAAGATGAGATAATACTGCCCCATCACACACGAGGAGCTTTATATATGTATTAAATCTGAAAGCAATGTGTGCGAGTGGTTGCAGAGTCTTTAGTACATCAAACCTCTAGCTAGAAATTATTTTTGTTTTATGGGTATTCTTTTTTATTTCTCATCTTCCTGGCAGAAATTACACACTCTGCAATTAGACAAAATCTTTGCAGTTGCACAAACTGGTCTCTGCAGTGTCTGCTTCTGCTTAGTTCCCATTAAGCCAAAAGAAATGTAGGAAAAAAGTCAGATCTATCCATTACCTTAATTCTCTCTTCTCCTTTTTAACAAGTGTCTTATAATTGGTTAAACACTTTTCCTAATTCATTTCTAAGGGTGTTTCACTAGGAGTATCACTGAAGGCAGAATGAGGGCTGGAGAGAGAAGCCTCTGGCCTTCACTCAGGAGCAGCAGGATGTGTTCGACTTCACCACTGGTTTTAAGGGATCATAGATGTTATGATCTCAGAGTTTGATTGGGCAATATTTTAACAGCAGGAAGGTATTGTGTCTGTTCAATAGTCTTCGTGCATAGGCAGAAGACACACTGTGTTGGTTTTGCCAGGGGTGAGCTAGCTCTCTTCACAGTGGCTGGTATGGGGCTGTGTTTTGAATTTATTCTGAACACAGGGTTGATAACATAGAGATGTTTTTGTTATTGCTGAGCAGGGCTTACACAGAACCGAGGCCTTTCCTGCTGTTTGTACTTCCATGCTGGTGGGGAACTTTGGAGTGCATGGGAGGCTGAGAGGTGATGCAGACAGGACAGTTGACCCCAACTGACCAAAGAGACATTCCAGATCATATGACATCCTGCTCAATATATAAAGTAAGGGGAAGAAAGAAGAAGGAGGGATATTTGGGGTCATGACATTTGTCTTCCCAGGTCACCGTTACATGTGATGGGCCCCTGATGGAGATGGCTGAAGTCCTATGTGTGCATGGGAAGTGCTGACTTTATTTCTTTCTTTGTTTTTGTTTGCTTGTGTGCATGGCTTTTGGTGTCCATATTTTTGGTTATTAAATTGTCTTTATCTCAACCCATCTGCTGCTCTTTTGATTTTGTCCATAATCCCACAGGTGAGGGAGTGAGTGAGCAGCTGCCGGTGGAGTTTGGCTGCTCGTGGGAGT
>VWZV01015510.1:17230-31976 GCA_013397155.1 Irena cyanogastra
ACACACACAAAAAAAAAAGGAAGGAAAGCCTTGAGAGCAGATACCACGCAGGATAAATTGTGATATTACATGGTGATGAACGAAAAGGAAAGTGGAAGAAGAAAGGAAAGGGGAAAAGGAAGAAGAAGGGGAAGAGATTATCTGTATGTAATCTATAATAGATATCTTTTCTATATATGACACTTCATAGTTCTATTTTAATCTTTATATATTTATATTTATTTATATATATATTTATATAACACCAATATGGAACACCAGGAGCTTCTCCATAACTAGTGCTGAAAGATGGGATTTGAGAGAAGCTCCCCACAGAGGAGCAGGAATTCAAAATCTATGATTGCCCCTGGGCAGGGTTTTGAGATTAAAATTGGTTAATATCCCTTGTTCTAATATCAGTTTCATCTCAAAAGCTTGGCTAAAAGAGGGTTTTTATGTGATTTGTGATACCAGAAAAATGTGGTATAGAAGCCAAAATGTAAAGAGAATCATTCTAAAGGATAACAGAGGAGGGAAGCCTGGTAAAGGCAGCAAGTTATCCATAAAAACAAATACTGAAACTTGAAATTAAAAGCTTGAATAAGCAGTGGAAGCCTCATTGGGACAATCTAGTATTTAGCAGCAAGATATTCAACTGTTTCTCAAATATATATAAAAGAGACAATGTGGAATGTAAAAGTCAGGGAAGAAGAAAAAAAGTTTTAAGAAGAGTGTAGACAGATTTATAGAAATGAATGTTGTGCATCATTAGTAGCTGAATTTGGTTAACCAAAATCAATTAAATTATCTTGCTTTCATAATACTCTTAAAATTAAATATATTTTGTTGTTTGGATTTTTGGTTTTTTATTTTGCAAGCATTTTTGGAGTATTATAGGTTTTTGCTTGTGGTTCCTTTCCTGAAGTGTGATCCACAGAATTCTCTGTTTGTGATTGAGAAACTATGTTCCTATCTGTCTTAAATAATTCAGCTTTCTTCTCGGCAGTTTCACTTTCTGGGAAAGTGACTTTTGGTTGTGGAACTGGATTCAGATGTTGATGGCTGGTGCACTTCCCCTAGAGAGAGAGCTGAAAAACAAGGCTCTGCATAACTCAGACCATCCAGAATGTTATTACCTGAAACAGTCCCTTCAAAATAGTATGGAAATAGTATGAGAATGTATCAAACTGATACAGGAAGGGATTGACTGTGGGACTCAGGCGATGACGACTGTGCAGAAAAAAATCAATTTCCAGCTGCTACACTAGTATTGAACTAGAGTTTTAATCAAAGATTTGTGCTGTGTGAAGGATAATTATTGTCCAGCTTTACTGAGCTAATGAGTCCAGGTCTGAAATCTCCAGCAGAAGAAAGATGTGGAAAAAGGGCAGCTACTAAGTGAATCAGAGCTGGAGCACTTATTCTGTGCAGCCAGGTTGAGAGAGTTGGGGCCGTTCAGCCTGGAGAAGAGCAGACTCTGGGGAGAATTTACACCAACTTCCAGTACCTAAAGGGGCCTTATAAGAAGACTGAAGAGGCGCTTTTCACAAGGTCAGGTGGACAAGGGTGAATTAAACTGAAGAACAATAGGTTTAGACTATATATTAGGAAGAAATTCTTTATTGTTAAGGATGGTGAGAGACTCTATACAGCTTTACGAGAGAAATTTTAGACTACCCATCTCTGGACATGTTAAAGACCAGGCTGGATGAGCACTTGATCTCGTGGAAAGTCTGGCTGCCCAGGACAGGGAGATTGAAGTTAAGGATCTTTATGCTCCCTTCCAACTGAAACCATTCCGTGATTCTATAATTGCATGATTCTGTGGAAACAAAATTAAACAAACAAACAGGTACAGCAATTAGCTTGTTGCAGTAGGTAGAAAAAGAAATCATCTTTCCACTGGTATTACTAACCTCTTCTAATATTACTAGATTTCCTTTATCCTTAAAAAACTCACAACAAACCAAATAAACAAAAATCACAGAATTCTGAGTCCTGCTATAACTGGTCAAAGAAGTAAATTTAATGTTCTAGAAATAATTCTGTAATAACTTTTGTTATCATGATAGGTCTCAGAAGTAGCCCAGTGTTTAGAACAAATCTAATTATACTGATAACTGCATGCAGAATAATCCAGGTGCTTTTCTGGGCAATAAAAATAGAGACTTGAGTGGATGTCTGTTACTTGAGTGAAAAAAAAACAAATATACCAAATAAAAATGCAAGTTTTTTCTTCATCTGGAAAGTGGAGCCATCAAAGCAAACTGGTTGTATTTTACAGGAGAAAAAAAAAGAGTAAAGGAGGTTAATTGATTCTGACTACCAGCACTAGCTAGCCATTCACATGCACTTAAACTATGTATGAAGCCCTTATTCTTTGAACTGAAATTTTCTCTGTTGAACAAAGGACCTATTTTGCAGTATCTGCAGTATTTACTTTTTGGTGGATCTAAGATATCTACTACAGACTTTCTAGCCCTATCTTTACAGGTATAGTGTTGGTAGGGAGTAAAAAAATTATTGCGATATCCATTGGTGACTTTCTTCAAGGACTTAGCTGTATAAACATGCCAAGGCATAAAAGCAAGACTGAAAGCCAAGGGTTGCAATTACCTAAGTCAGAAATGGGCTGCCCAACAGGATAGAAAACAAAATAAAATAAAAATTCTGTGTGGTTTTAGAAGCAGAGATAAACAGTCCATAGTTTTAGGCCATTCTGTGCCCCATTAAGGTTCTGTCTGCATAGCTGTAAAGGCTCCAGTATGAAAACAGAGAGGCAATTCAGTACCACCTTCTAAAAATCAACAAGACCATTAAGAATTTCAGGCTACAGAAGCTTCTGGTCTTGAGGAGCACTGGTGACTTTCAAAGGTAGGGTAAGACAGGCTGTAAATAAGTGCCTGTGAACTATTTTCCATACTATTCTGCATTGTGCTATCATTCCTGATAGTATCATGGACTGTTATTCCATAAAGCGTTCACTCACTGAATGCTTCTCCCACAAATTTTAGATTTTTAAAATTTCAGTATTTTAACTTTTAGAGCTATTAGAAAATCATGAGCAAGAAACAGATCTGTGCTCAGCAGTACTGTTTAAATCCACTAGGAGATCATTGCAAGCTCCTTGGAATGAATTTAATACAAAAGAATTATTTTCAATATTTAAAGTATCATGTGCCTTTGTTAAAATATTTTCAGGAATTATGTCCTAAAACAACTGAAAAAAAAGGAAGATTCAAAATTTATATGAAGGCTCTTACCTTCTTGGTTTGGGTCAGATGTTCGACATTTGCTTTCTTTCTCACAGTTTTGGCTTTGTTTCTATTTCTGAGTAACTTTTAGTTGTCTGGGGAAATTCTTATTATTCAGATTATTTGAAGGAATAACTGAAATTTTCTTCTCTGTTCTTCATAGATGGAAGAAGTGAAAGAAGGAACAGAATTACTCAGCAGTGATACTAAGCAATATGTAGAAAAAATCTGAAAAATTCTCTTAAACAATATCCATAATCTCAGTACTGGTGAAACAGTAAAAGAATTTTTCTTATCTGTAATTTATCATATGTATACTGATAAAAATTTTTACACATGACTTACATCCCTGATAAATTGCTGAACTTGAGAACTGAATCCAAGACATTAGGCTAGCCTTGGTCTTTTATGAAACCAATTTGGTAGATAGTTGTGAAAATTCAGTTTCCCTTTCAACTGCTTAAACATAAGTTTTGCCTTATGTGGCATAGTCTTTTCTGTCCTTCATAAAACTTCAGATCCTTTTAACTGCTTGGAATTGGATATGCAAGTGATGTAATTGCATTTTACTGTCAAAACTCTGAATAAAAGATTATTGTCATGTTCTACATGTTGCCATGCGTAAATATTCAAGTTAACACTATTAAAACAATCAGCAAAATTTAGTGTTCTAAGTATCTCATTACCTGTTGAGCCCTTGGGCTACTCTGGCAAGAAATATTTGCTCTGTGTCAGTGAGATACAAAAGTCTGTAGCTACTTCCTCCTGCAGTTCTCCCATGAGCAACAGAGAGCATTGCCACGACAGTGCTTTGTCTGTGCGCTGCTGCTTGGATTGTTCACAGAGGCGAAGGAAATATCAAGCAAGCTCTATAAACAGAATAAATCAGTAGAAGTGTTAGTGCATTGAGAAATAATGATAACAAATTTTTTGACCTGTATGTCTTAACTCAGGAAAATGCCAAGTATGTATCTAACTCCCAGGGTATGAATTATCACATCCCTAAATTTACCTAAAGTCACGTTAATATTTTTAGTAGCATTTAAATGCATCCAATTCCTTGATTCCATAAAAATTAGATTACAGCTGTGCCTAATTAGTGCTGTTCTCAGTCAGATCCTCTTTACTAAACAATCCTCTGATAAGAAAAAGACAAGAAAATCCATTTCCTTTTATATAAGAATTAAAAAAAAAATGATAAATAATTAGCACAGAATTACAGTATAGTACTCTTATGAAAGATAAAATAACATTGATGTTGTTTTTGTTGTTGCACAATCATGATGAAATACAGAATGAAAACAGACTGTAGGTCATACTTTCAGGTTGGTTCTTTCTCTAACCTATTCATCTTTTTCTTTGTGGGGAATGTTACTGCTGTTAAGAACTGCTCTTTCAAGACCCTCTAAAGGTATTTTTGCACCTGCAGTACAACTTAATGAAGACTTTCACTGTACTACAAGGCAGTGGGAGAAGACTGGGGTAAAGAAACATACCTGGGTAAAGACAGGACATCGAGAATGGAACAAAATCTTAAGCCAAATCATGGATCCTTCACTATGCAAAAACTTACCTGTTGTGATAATTATGTGATTGGCTTTTATCACGTGTTGAGAGCTTTGCTATCCTTTCTTTCCTCTGAGGAAATATTCCAGCTTTATTTAATACATTCTTTCTGCATTTTGTATATAATTCAGATGCTGATAGGTTTCATGAGAGGAATCCTCCTGCTTCTATCTGTGTTCATTGATGACAAAGAATTTGCTGATAACCAAAAGGATTTGTTATCTACTGAAGACCAAATGAGAAAAGAAAAAGAGTAAGGGACATTTTAAGACTATACATATTGGTGGTAACTTAATACTAAGAATTTTGAAAATAGGTGACCAAAAATTAACCTAATTGTTTAACACAGTATTTTTTTCACCAGATTCCCTGGCCATGGGATTGTGTTTCCTCTCACTTCCTGAAAACTAAAATATAGACCTAGTCCAGAAAAATTATAATTTTTAAAGGCATGCCACTGGAATAAGTCTATGTGCTCTTTGTTAAACAGAAAGCTTAATTCTTCTCTTTCCTAATAATTAGAGGCAAATCTCTACTCCTTATGCGAAAGAAAAAAAAAAAGAAATTCATCTGTGCCCCCAGATCATAAAACCAAAGAGGATCAGATAGATTTATTCCTATTAAAAAATGTTCAGAGGTTGTTTTGACTCTGACTGGTCATCAGCAGAGGCAGGGGCAAAAGCACAGATCGTCCTGGACCATGCAGGTGTTCTCTGTCCCTCTAAATGTCCGAGTTGCTCAATCAGAGTGCGTGGGGAGTGCTCCCGTTCTCGGTGAGCCACACCGACTGAAGGCACGTGGCAGCTCTCAGGGCTGGGCTGGTAGAGACTCCTCTTTGCATAATGATCAGATGAATCCCTCAAACACCCAGTCAGTCAATCCTCATGCCTTTATAAACCTCTTTGGTTGTTTGCAGTCCAAAACTCCTGTTCTGATAGTGCCACAAAATTCAGTAATTTGTTGAGGACATCAGCTGGCAACATTTCTATTCTGTTGCATAGAGATGTTTGCATCCAGAGCTGTAATTAAAACAATTACCTGTGGTTTTAGCTACCTTAAGTCTAAAGAAGAAACATCTGCTGCAGGCAAAGACTGCTTACAGGCTGGGCTGGGTTGAGCTATGCAGAAGGGATTTCTGTGGTTTTATTTCATTCCAACCAGTTTCATTAAAGTCACCAACAACAGCTGCTAAGGACTTAAAGGAGCAAAAACATAGACACAAAATGAAGTAGAAGAAGCTAAATTTTAGAAAAAAATTCTTCATCATTTTACAGCATAGAGAATATATAGTTTTATATACAGCTTCCTTTTTTTCACCTACAGTTTGCATTCTGATGTATTTTTCTGCTTTTTCTTCTGTTTCCCTAATTTATTGAACTGCAGTATGACCTGAGACTCAAAGTAAGAATTGTCACTTTGAGAATAGAGCTGATTTATCAGAAGGACAGGTTTGCATTCTGCACAGAATATTTGATGAGGTGATTTTTTCTTCCTAACAATGTTTTACAGATTATTATCTAAAGCTATTAAAAAAAAAAAAGACCAAGGGCATTCCAAAAGAATAGTAATCAGATTTTATAGAATAAATTTTCCCAAAATCAAAGTTAGAAGCACCTTTTCTGCACCACTAATCTTCCATGAAGGCATTTTAACATTCAAATATACTACTTCAGCTTAAAAACATAATTTAAAAAAATACAAAACATAATACCAAAGCCTCCTCATAAACTTCTTTTGAAATTACTGAAAAGATGGGTAGAGAGAAAATACATGAAATGAACTCTTTTGTCCTTAAATCAGTACATGGCTTGTACTCTCTGTAGGCTTTAAAGTGTATCCTTTAAAATGCTCATTTACAATCAAAATAGCTCTAATTAATTCTCTTGAAAAAGGATTTTTTTGTGGAAGGAAAAGAATAAAAACCGCATCTTGACAGAGACAAAATCATACAGCTTACATTGGCAAAACCATATTATATCTAATAAATATTTAGAGTCTTCAGATGTCTTTTATACATATTTTTGCAAAAGAAATGGTTTATTTTAGGTCAAAATTATGTGAAATATAATTCACTGTTCATGTAGATATCTCAGCTTTAATTCACTGATCTGTAAAGTACAAGAAATTTTGAGATTTACATTATTTTCAATATTTTACTGACAGTAAACTAGTTTCATTTTAAAGATTAATACAGCTGTAGTATCTGCAAATCTAAGTTTAAATTCTCTTTACATTTAATGCATGTGATTTAAATTGTAATATGTACAGTAGGAATGGTGCTGTTAAAATCAAATTTAAAAATTCAGTTCCTCACTTCTCTTTTGATGTTGCACAAATTTTACAATGTCTAGCACTAATAAAATAGTAACATAGGAGTAACATTAAATAATGTCTAATCCCCTTTCTTTTCCATTAAATCTCTCTTAATTTTCAAGACTCTTTTATCCATTTTACAAAACATCAATATTATTCCTGTGCATGAGAAAGGAAAAAAAAATCCACCTGCTAGTATTTTCTCCATAATTTCCTGTCAGATGCATTCATGCAATATTTTACTAGACAACCATCTCTATAACAATTTCTTTTTTACTAAGAGGGCTAGTAACAGTCAGCTATGGTTTGCCACTGCACATGAGATGGCGTTCATATCAAGATGTGTTTATGTAATAATCTGAAAAAAGAGAATGAAGCAATTTTGAAATTAAGAAGTTTTGTCCTTCTGAACTAGAAGGAACGTTATAAATATGGGCAAAATTGCAATCTGAATCAATGTTTGCCTTTTTCCTTTGAGGGGCACCAGTGAAATCAACAGACACTCTCACAAGAGTAGTGCAGATACTCTGGACCACTTCTGTGTTTGCCAAAAGGAGTTGATAAATGCCCTTCCATGCTCAACACACAGCTGCTGCTTCCTATGAGAAGAGCGAGTGCAGCTTGGGAGTGCTGAGCCAAAAATTATATGTCTATTGCTGTGAATTAGCTTATGTATTTTGAGGGTTTTGGGTTTGGGTTGTATTATTTTATTTTATTTTGGAACTCATCTGGTGAATTTTCCTCTTTCCTTTGATGAAGCTTGAGGCCAAAATAGTAAAAATGGCTGAAAAGACCCATTTTCATCCTCATGGGCACTGGAACTACTTGCTACTACATTCTCCTTTCTTCATCCTCTGGCTATAAATACTCCCCTAAATATCAGACCAGAGCAGCAAGGTAGACACTTTGGCCTACTATAAGCATAGACAGTTTGCAAAGTAAGCTTTTCAGAAGCTGTCATTTATCAGTGTAGAAGAAGAAGGAAGTTCCTTGAAGATATCAATCAACCTTTACATGTGAATTTCAGTCAGAAAGCCAACCGTAATTGAGAGTCCTATAATGGGATGCTCAGCATGATTTCACAAGCTTCACAGTCAGGGGCAGGCAGGTTGTCATTTTAGGAGACATTTTGGATTTGTTTTTTTTTTTTTTCAAGGCTAGAGATTGATATGATGGCAATGAAAAGCTGGATCTTTGGAAACCTTACACATAAGGAATGAGATATTTATTGCAACTATATCAGAACCAGTCTTTTTCATACCAACTCACACCTCTAAAACACCTCATTTATTTGTAGAATTATCCTGAGATTTAACTGTGATGACATCTGTGATAATATCTATTAGGGAATTCCTTGTGGGCTATCATGAGACTTCCAGCTCAGCCTAGGACAAAGGGCTGAGAAGAAACTGAATGAGCTCTTCAGTAGCCCAGGGAGGCGTTTTTTCCTCAATATAAGGAGCAATTCTGCTGCTGCTTCTTTTTTGCCAGTGGGTTCCTGAGATACAGCTTGTACGTACTGCATACATTGCTGCTGCTTCTAACTCACTTCTTTTGAGCAGTTAGGGGTCAGCAGAGGGATTGCTTTCCTTGTTTCCTGCAATGCTCTACTCTAGGGAAAGATTAAAGGGCTGCTACAGAGCCAGTCCTCTTTGTACATTTCTGGACCACTGGGGTTACATAAACACAGAGGTCAGCAGGTCACCAACTTCCTTTCTCATCAGAAGGACGTGTAGGTCAGTCTACATCATGGCTCAAAGGAAGGAAGGAAGGAAGGAAGGAAGGAAGGAAGGAAGGAAGAAAGGAAGGAAGGAAGGAAGGAAGGAAGGAAGGAAGAAAGAAAAAGAAAGAAAGAAAAAGCCAAAGAATATGGACCAACACTCTTCCTAATCCTAGACTACTTTATCACATCTATGACTGATGGCACTACCACAGAATAATATGAAAGAAATGACAGATTTACAGCCCTGTATGAAAAGGATCCACCTACTAAATATATTTTGGGGTGTAAAGATTCCTTCAGGCCCTGTGTCATAACAACGGTTGGTCCCCACCTTCAATTTTTAACACCAGAAAGAAATTTAGCAATGTAATGACTTGCTACAGAAGATAAATATTGGTGATAATTGTACTTTTTGTCACAATATTGATTTATAAATTTCATTTTAGAGAACCATGCAGGCTTAGCATCATGTATGTTGACATGATTTACAAAAGGAAAGTGCAATATAAGGTTTTCTTAAAAGGATGTCTGTTTGTCTAGATTTATATTTGCAAAGGATTGGTAATTGAAAACAAGACTGCACAACAAGTTGTGATGCTACTACAACTAGGATGCTCTGTTGCATCTGCTACTAGTCACTCTTAGTCAACTGAGTCCCTTTTGAGAATGTGTTTGTAGGTATAAACGTAACAGTTGCAAGAAAACCTCGTTTAAGCAGAGTGGCAACAAAGAGACATGAAATGAACAAGTACAAAAACTTGTGTCACAGAATTGGAGGATAAGCTGAGTTGGAAGGGTCATACAAGGATCAACAAAGTCCAGCTCTTGGCCCTGCACAGACCAGCCCCTACCACATACCTGAGAGCTTTGTCCAGACATTTCTTGAGCTCTGTCAGGCTTGGTGCTGTAACCCCTTCCCTGGGGAGCTGTTCCAGTGCCCAAACACCTTCTGGGGGAAGAATCTTTTTCTCATATACAACCTAAACCTCTCCTGATTCTGCTTCATGCTGTTCCCTTGGGTCCTGCAACAGGTCACCAGAGAGATCAGTACCTGCCCCACCCCATTCCCTTGACAAGGAAGTTGCAGACTGCAATGAGACATCCCCTCAGTCTCCTCTCCTCTAGGCTGAACAGATTCCAGGCTCGGCAGTGCTCTCAGACACTCCTCACATGGCTTCTCCTCAAGGCCCTTCACAATCATCATGGTCTTCCTTTGGACGCTCTCTAACAGCTCAATGTCTTTTTTGTGTTGTGTCACCCAGAGCTGCCCCCAGCAGTCAGAGTGGGGCCGCCCCAGTGCCGAGCAGAGTGGGACAATTGCCTCTCTTGCCCGGCTGGCGATGTGGTGCCTGATGCACCCCAGGCCCTGCCTGCTGACTCCTATTCAATTCTCAGTAAACCAGGACCCCCAGGTCCCTTTTCACATCACTTCTTTCCCGCATCAAATTCCCCAGTCTGTCTGTGCATCCAGGGTTGCCTCATTTCAGGTGCAGAATCCACCACTTTTCCTTGTTGAACTTCATATGAATGGTGATTGCCTAACCCTCTTATTTGTCAAGGCCTTTCTGCAAGGCCTCCCTGCTTTTGAGGGAGTGAGCAGCTCCTCATCTGTCAACTTGTTAAGTATCTATTCCAGTCCTGTGTCCAGGTCATTTACAAAGATGATGAAGAGCACTGGGCTGAGGATGGAGCGCTGTGGAAGCCCTCGAGTGACAGGTCTCCTGTCTGATTTCACCTGTAATCCTCTGTGCCCAGCTCATGAGCCAGTTGCTCACCCATCACATGATGTGTTTATCCAGCTGAACAATGGATATTTTGTCCAGAAGGACGCATTATCAAAAGCTTTACTGAAGTCTGAAAAGATTACATCAACTGGCTTCCCTTGATCAGCCAGGTGGGTTACCTTGACATGAAAGGAAAGCAGATTTGATAAGCAGGACTTTCCCCTCATGAAGCCATTCTGGCTGTGACCAGAGGTAGTTTTTCCCCGCAGGTGTTTTCTAGTACTGCCCAGAATAATCTCCTCCACAACTTTACCAGGCACTGAAATGGGATTGACAGGTCTGTAGTTTACAGGATACTTCTCCTTGCCCTTCTTGAAATCTGGGACAATGTTCACCAGCTTCCTGTCAGCTGAGACTTTTCCAGATTCCCAAGACAGCTCAAAAATCATTGAGAGAGCTTTTGTGATGACATCAGGATATTGATAAAAATTGTATTTCTGGGAAATAATATATCATCAACACAGAATTCATAATGAAGCAGGGCAAAGATCCACAGCTTGGAGTCTATAATTTCACCTCAGTTTTACCCAGCTATATTAGGAGTCTCCTTTGTTATACACAAGTAAATTTACATGGCACTCAGAAATAATATCATGAATTTTTTTTTTATCCTGAGTTTCATTAACACACCTTAATTGAAGAGTATCAGTTATTCCTTCCCCATCATGTCAGTTACTCAAAAAATTCTTTCTATGTGTCTTATTCACTATGAGAAAAAAAAGTTGAGAATTGTCTAGCAGTTTTACAGCACCTTTGTTTCACAAAGACCACCCTATTTTGAATACTCTCAATTGGTCTGGTTTCAGATCACCAACCCAAAAAATGTGAATGCCCATAGGAAGATTAGTCTTTTTCCTTAACCAACCCTAGTGCTCCTAGAATTTAAAAAAAGCAAAGAGAGATGAAAAAGCATATTGAGATATTTATTTTTCTGATGTTTCCACTGAAGAACAGTAATTTGAAAAGCACCACTTGCCAAAGAAAACTAACTAAATACATTCTCCTGAATTGCTGAACACAGGACTGTGATGTTGTTGTGCTTTCATGACAGGTCCATTATATTGTAATGAAAATTATTGGTCTATATTGTAATTATGTAAAGAGAAATACAAGCAAGGAAATTCTTGATATAAAAGTATATTTAGATTGAACTGTATAGATTCCTTGGAAATGGCAATTCATTTTAGTGCTTTCTAATTTTTAATCAATCTTCCATTAAAGGAGAACTTTTGGACGATCTATGACACGTTTTTTTTGATAAGTTTTACAATGGTTTGATAGGCTTGGAACTTCTAATTATTAATTTTATTTTTAATTATTTTTTCTTTCTTGGTGATAGTAAAACCATTTATAAATTAGGGGACTATATACTCTTACAGTGATTTTTCTGTGTAACATAAAGTTGCAAAGAGTTGGGGTTTACTTCATAAAAAAGTTTTAATCTCCATGTGAATTATTTGATCCAGTTACAAACAAAAGCCACAATATGAAACACACTGGAATTTCTGCATATAACCTCAGTAGCATTGACTCGGGTTAGTATTTCAGAACAACAAAAAAGGTTAAGATGCTACAAACTGGCAAGCATAAAGCAGAATACAAATAGTACAAATATTCTGTAACATAGTTCAGCTAAGATTGTGTTGGGTACTGCATGAAAGCACAACAGAAAGCCTGCAGAGTGCAGTGTGTGTTTCCTGCACAGGCACTTTGTTGTCTCCACAGCCATCAGCAGGAGCCAGAGTGTGTCCTGTCCCTCTGCACACCTGGGCAGGGTTTCTGCAGGTGGGGCTGGTGACAAACCCTGCGGGACACGGGCAGGTGTGCACTGACCCACCAGTCTGCTGTGTCCAGGGCAAGTGCCTGGGTGCACAGTGCTGGGATCACAGGCCCTACCTGCCTGGGAATGTAGTGAGATTTTTCAGAAAGCTGTTCAGATTTTTAAATAATTTCTCCATCAAAATGTGAGAGAAATCACATAGGAGAATTCAGCTTTTAAAGTTGAATATACAGCTTTATTTTTTTTTTTCTCATTTCTTAGGCCCTGAGTAGAAAAGCTGTGACAGTGCAAATGAAGGCTAGGGCACCAAACAGAGATCCACACTGAGGGAGAAAAATGGTAAAGGCAGTAACAAGGTCCCTGTTACATAAATTCCAGCCATGTGTCTTAAAGGAAAAACTGCTTCCTCTCTCTTCAGTCCAGCTAGCTGAGATACTTTATTTCTATATTTCTCTTTCTCTCTTCCATAGGTTCTGATACTTAGAAGCATCTACACAGAAATTTGTTGTTGTATTTGTGTAGGCCTAACCAACAATAAGATCAATCCTGATTTCCTTCTTACTGACCCTATGAGCAAAACCAACTAGTAAGCATATTTGCTATAAAAAAAAAAATCTTACAGGCATTTCCCTAGAGCAAATATTTGGGCACTAGTAACAGAGGAGAAATCCCATTTGATTATGCACACAGTAAATAGATTCATAGTCATAGGATCATTTAGGTTGGAAAAAACCTGTAAGAGTATTGAGTCCAACTAACCCAGCAGTGCCAAGTCCATCACTAATCCGTGTCTCTAAGTTCCACATCTGCACTTTGGAATACGTCCAAAGATGGTGTCTCAAACCTGGGCAGCCTGTTCCAATGCTTGATAACCATTGTAATACAGAAAATTTTCCTAATATACAATCTAAACTTTCACTGATGTAACTTGTAATTCCCTCTTATCCTGTTGCTTGTTACCAGAGAGAAGAGATCAATTTGTAGTTGTGGAAAGTGAAGCTGTCCCTCCTGATCCTCCATTTCTCCAGGCTAAACACCACCAGTTCCCTAAGCCACTCCTCTTAAGATTTATAGCTTCAGTTCTGCAATCCATTAGTTTTACAGGATTAATCCTGCAATATCATTGTACTTGAGGCTTTTACACTACTGTTACAAAGTGCTGTGTCACCACAGTTCCTTCACAGCTCTTGTTTAGTTTAGACACCTGTCTGGAGCCATCAACTTGACAAAATGCAGATATCTAAGGACAATTTTTTTTATTCTCAAGAAGGACTTAGACTTCCTTTAAGGTGCATGAATTATTTAATAGAGTTTAAAAGAAACAAAGGTCCTTGATTTTTGACAATGTTAATTTTAACTGAAGAAAGTATCAAGAGCATTCACTCAAACTGACACCAAAGAAACAGACAAACAAAAAAATCAGCTACTGTGGCTTTCTGAAAGAAAATAAGAAATGCTCTTATTTTGAAAACTGCATTCAGTGTCATATCAAGGATGTATATTAATAATATGATCCACAGACAAATTGATTTAGGAGAGAAACTACATTCTTGGATTTTCCTACCACTTTGGAGTCAGTCATTAAGATCTATGTCAGAAACAGCATTTTGTCAATTTTACTTGATTTGCATGTCCTTTAATATTGTCATGCTTGTCTCCTAATGTCAACAATTTTTTTTCAAATGATGTCAAAAGTTTGATCTCTAAATCTATATTTATGTCTCTGAATTGACAACTTGATTTTACAAAAGCCTTGATAATCAAGGAGTTCTCATTGATTTCATAACAGGGTTGCATGGTGCATGAGCAATACTTTTAAATGTCTAAATATATCCCAGCATCAGGGCTCTGGTGGTTCTGGTGGCTCGGATAATGCCATATCGTGATGACAAGTTACCTTGACTTGTTGCTACACAGTCTACATGTTATTTCATTGTATTTGTAGACCAGTCTGTGGCCTAATTCAGTAGTTGCAACCAACAATATTCTAGGATCAATCCCTGTTTCCAAAATAATGAATTTTAAATAATTTTTTTCAGATATTACAGAAATCAGGTCACATAAGTGATGCCTTTGTAATGGTTACAAAATTGTTCCCACAGAAAAGGTCACTGACTACTGAACTGAACACCTGTTGAAAGGCAGAAATAATAATTTCAGGAACAAAAACACAAGTTCATACACATTTCTGTGCTGAGAGGGTCTAGTGTCCAAGCTACAAATGAAAAATCAGGAGAAGTTTGGTATGATATAAATAGTAGAAGAGATTTTATAATAGTAAAAATGTTACATGAGCTGTTTTAAGCCATAGTAAGGCTCTGAAATGAATGGAAGACAATTAGGAAAA
>VWZV01015512.1:0-11364 GCA_013397155.1 Irena cyanogastra
ACACTTGAGCCAATACAATTTTAGGGTTTTTTTTGGCAGATGTCACCCATGGCTTTAACTCATTTAAATATACACACATAGAAATATGAAATTTTTGGCAAAATATGGCATAGAGAAGTTTTGGTTTTTTTAATGGGCATTTAGTCATACAGGGAAATAATATTGCCCTTTTGTTCTTTCTAGACAGCTTGCTTGCTCAGATTTTTTATTTTTTAATCTCTGAAAGAGAAATCATCCAAAGCTTAAGAGCTTTGATTNGCTTAAGAGCTTTGATTTAACACAGAATACACTCAAAATTGCCTCACAAAATATTTTAGATTTAAGAGGAACTTACTCTCACTGTTTTTCACTTTCAGAATTTTATCTTGTATCTGTTCTGCATTTACAGGACAGAAGGGATTTCTAAGAAAATCAGATGGGCAGTCTTCTGCTGTAGCCTTCTTCTGAGATGCCTAAAATCCTTTACATGCATTGCAATTAGGAATATACACCATCAGCTAAAAGACCTTTTACACAATAATTTTAGAATTTTCCACAGGCTTTATCCATGGCTCTAGTGCCTTGGTCTTGGACTCTTCAGGGTATCTTACCCTTTGCATTTTCAAAACCACTTTCTAATCCGCACAGTAAAGAAGACATCTCAGAAATTTTGCCTGACTCATTCAGGTGGGCATCTTGTTTCACTGGGGCTTGCATCATTACCGACTGTACATTATATTTGAATATTTCCAGTTTATTGTTGGACTGCATCTTCAGACTGCTTTCGTGATTTTCCATATTGAAGATTGACTGAGAGGAGAAAGGTCATTCTCTTTCTAACAGTATATCTGTTATATATATAGTTAGATATATCTAGATAGATAGATATATCTATCTCTAGTCATAGAGAATTGTTGTTCAGTGTCTTGTTTATGCCGGCCATTAGCTGCACACCTCCCACTCAAATTCTTTCTTTGTCTTCTGTTTGTCTTGGGTGGTTTTTTTTTTTTTTTTTGTTTCTTAAATGGGTTTTCCTTCAGAGAATCAGAAAATAGTCCTGGCTTGCCCAATAATTTTTTCACTTTATTGTTCTTGATCAAAGATATCTGGTTTTTATTCTTCTGGTATAAAATCTCTTTGTTTTGAACATAGTTCAAGAAAAAAAGGTTTTTATGCTTTTGAGAATGAAATTAATAATTTCACTGTTCAACTAATATCTCACCATGAGGCAACAGATTTTTGTGTATAACACTGAAGTGAAAAAAAATCATAACCTTCTGTAAAATCTGCTGTTTGATTCCTTGCAAATTCCCTTCACAACTCGTTTATTCAGATATAGTCACTCTACCCTTTATAAACTGTAGAAAATTAGTAACTGATTGATACCATCAGAAGTAAATCTGGGACCAGCATTCTGAAAAAACACCTCTTCCACATACCTCCCTCCACTTCAAATCATGGCAACATGCCCATAAAATACCCTGAACTGCAAAGAAATCACAACCAATAAAGTTCTTGGTTATAGTTATAACCAATAAAGCAAAATATCCCCCAAGTTAATATTGGTTTGTAAGCTGCATTTTCTGCAGGAAAAAACTGCATATGAAATGAAGCTGATTAAAGAAATATACCCTACTGGGAAGAAGTTGCAGCTACAGTTTAAGAAAATGTGACTATTTGGTAAGGGAGCAGGGAAGAGAAAAGCTGATTCTCCTGTACCGAAAACATTCAAAGACTTGTGTATATTTGGTCTCATCCAAATGTAATTTGAGAAGCTAACCTTTAATCTAGTTTGGGCTCTGATGATAACAGCTTTAATTTATACAATCAGAGACATTGCTGAGTGACTTTGCCTTCCCCTACATCAAAGGTAATTATTATTTTTATAGTTCAATTAGCAAACATTACATTTCTGTTTCCCTTGCTAAGATGGCACCACCTAATTTAGCAATAGCATACATATCCCTGATGCCCTCTCAGGGACATGATGTTATTATAATAGACTCTTCTGGACCTATTGATTCCTGGGAGCAAGTTTCCTTCCAATTTGCACCTTTCAACCCTTTTCTTTAAACCTACACTAATAGGCCAATTTGCTAGTTGTAGATCATCGTCTGCATTAAAAACAAAAAAAATCTATACAGCATTTTGCTCCAGAACAGTGCTTTTATTATCTTTTTTGTCTTAATGCCCCAAGAGACAAAAGACAGGTATGTTTCTTTGTATGTAGATCCAAGGAAGAGATTATTTTCCTGTACTGTAATAATTATTTTTTTCTGAGATTTCCAAACATGTTCATGTCTTGTCCTCAGATGTTATCAGCAACCCCCCCCTAAATGGCTTTTTAAAGCAGGAAAAGAAGGAATGTTACACTAGGACAGTTCTCAGGAGATTTATCCAGTGACTTTAAGAGAGAAATCAGAATTTCTGATTTATTTACAGACGTTAGACTTTGGGTCACCCACTTCTCAAGTGATCTTTCTAGTCACCCATGCAGTTGAACATCTACCAGTCACTCAGTCCTCTATGTGATGATACAGATTTCTAAGACTGAATAATCTAATTTTATCTTGTGTATTCTTAGGCCTCAGTGAGGGATGCTTTGTTGCTCTGCCATCCCTGAAGAGTTAGATGTAAGAAGAAACAATAGTAGAGGTCAGTCAAATTTTGGATGGATTGAAGGTATCTTTCAAGAAATAGCGCCTCTCTCCTATGACTGCAGACTAGGCTAACTGGATTGAAACTGTAAAAACAACCCTTACAGCAAAGAATAAAATAGCTGGTATCATTTCCTTGGTTATTAGAATAATCATCTGCAGCATGAATGTTTTTTCCCCTTGATCTGATTTAACCAGGAATGGGTTTTTACCTTATCTTTCATAGCATAATAGCCAAACTATTTTATTATGAAGTGGCATCTTTTCTAGAATTTGAGCTTTGCTCATAAATCCCACTGAGGACTTGAGAAGTTTGTCGTAATGGAAGTTTAGCTGAAATAAATATGTCTCTGTGGGAAATTTATGACTCTAACAAAACATTTTCTCATTAAAGAATCTGTTTTCAACTGGGGGCAGTGAAGGGAGACAACACCAAACTAAAATCCAAAGCAGTTTCTTAGGAAGCTGTTCTCTGTTCTGCAAGAACTGATCATAATTTATGGTTGCTTTAGGTACTCTGTATAGTACTTTGTATTTTCCAGGCTCCTGAGATGGTGGGGAATCCTGAGCAATGTTGACAGGCTGCTTCCTGAGGGTCACAGAGACTGTTCCTTCATATTTTTCCTAACACCAGTTCAGCCAAAGCATGTGTTATGCTTCCCTTTGGCATGGCATTAGCAAGATACCCTGGTGTTATCCGAGACCCCCCCACCACCCTGATTCTGCCTTAACCTTTAGGCTCTGGCTAAATGTGCTCAAGTAAGTCTTTGTCACGTTCCAATAGAGCATGTTTGCATTGATTATGCACAATTATATCCTTGCATCATGGCAATTCACCTGTGCACACTAGCCCCTACCAGAGTGATTTATTACCAGCTAAATTGTTGCTAGCAGAAACCTGTTTATCACTGTCACAGGTGCAAGCAGCAGATATGAGTATCTGTATGATCAGCCTGTGTGTGTGTACGTGTGCATGTGTGTGCACGTGAAGGTGTGGGACTTGGGGGTGGATGAAGGCATGAAAACTCATGGACATTTCTGATTAACCCTGTCAAACCCACCCCCTATCCCCTAACATCCATCGCTGTTGTCGAGTTTCGTGCCATTTCTAGCACAAATATCAGTGGTTATAGAAATCTCTGTTGATCCTGATGTAACTTTATTGATCCCTTTCAACCTTCATCCATATAATGTCATTGAAGAGGTTCTTACGGAAACAAGAACATTAATCAGCACCCCAGTTAATTAAAGACATTGGAAACCTTCAGAAATGATGGAAGGACCCTGGAAAATAGGGACATTTTGACTTTCAGGGAACATGCTTCCTCTATGTTCATTCTGGCACTTTTCTTTTTTCAGATTTTAATGGGATTGGACAACTCAGAGTATTGTTTAATTCCCTAGAGAAAATGATCCTTTACTGTTATGTGTCTCTTAGTGCTTTTTCATTAGCAAACA
The DNA here is from genome assembly GCA_013397155.1 of Irena cyanogastra. Lineage (NCBI taxonomy): Eukaryota > Metazoa > Chordata > Aves > Passeriformes > Irenidae > Irena > Irena cyanogastra. The sequence goes on from VWZV01015512.1 coordinate 4,095, forward strand.
AAAGGGTGAAAAGTGACATAGCAATGATTTGTTTCATATCAAATATTAAACAAAGATATTACATAAAACATTAAAGGTTTTGCTGCCTTAACATTTAATGAGCCAAATCTTCCGCTGAAATTTAGAATCATAAAATCATAGGACAGTTTGAGTTGGAAGGGATCTTAAAAATCATCTAAATCCTGAACTACCACAAACTACAGAGGACAGGAGCCTGGATGTGCTGTTTTTTACCTTTGCTTTCTTTTGCATCACCAGCAAACTACCTCTTAAAATCTTGTGCTTATGTTAACCTAGCTGTTTTACCTTCTGATGTGACCCTAGCTTGTCAGTGATCCTCAGTTGAGCTGGTAGTCTCGGACCAGTGAGCAGAACACCAAAATCACACATCACACAGCTGGTTAATCTGGCAGCTGGTTGGCAGTCCCAGCTGAGTGGTGGAGGATCTGCCCTCCTAAACTGGGAAAGGATCCCTGAACTCTTTTCCTAGACGAAAATAGAGTGTGCATCTAGACTTCAGGGCAGGGGGTGAGGCTGTTGCTTTGACCTACAGTTTTTCAGTGACTAAAACCAAACATGCTGTTCAGGTAGAACAAAGTAATGACCAGGATCTAGATTCATACCTTCTTTAATTCTGTGAGCAGTCTGGATCAATTTGGTCTGGATCTATTTGAAAAATGTGTCCCCACAGTACACTTGGCAGAGGCTTGAAGTAAATAAGTACATTTAATGTATATCCAAGGGAGTTCAGGCAAGTAGTCTAGTCCTCTAGTCCTAATCCTCTGCTTCCAGAGTGAAATGCAGAGGTTTATTTTTTCCTAGTCTGAAATGAATGCATCATATACATTTTGTTAAAAAAATAATTGACTTTTAACTAGTTTTAATGGACAGATGGACAAACTATGATGCCAAATTCTTATAGCTCCAGAACCGATGAAGTTTTTTGAAAAACTGAATTTTATGAGATTTGGCAAAATTATCCAACATCCGACTGAGAAGGTCAATGCTTCACAGCTAGCTTGATAAACTGTTCCAGATAGTTTTACAACCAGTTTATGTTTTGTTGGTGAGGATTTTTTTTGTTGGTGATTGGGATTTTTTTTTGGGGGTGGGAGGGGAGAGGGGGGATGTTTGTTTCTGTTTTGGTTTGGGTTTTTTTGATGATATTGTTGTTGTTCAAAATGGCTTCCATGAATTTCTAGGTAATCATCAAAAGTTGGGCAGTTGAGAATGATGGTTTTGTTCTGATTGCTCCTTGTAAGCTGGGCACTTTTTTTTCAGTTGTCCATATATGTATCTCATAGAAGCTTACAGAAACTTTATTTCTGGAAATTCTTTAAAAAAGTAAGTTCTCTGCCAATGGGCAGAAAAGAAAAATCCCCAAGCTTGCTGTCTAGTAATATAGGAAGAAAGTTATTTGAAACCATCTGAGAGTAGATCCTGCTTGGCTAGATTTAGGTGTCTTTGTTGGACAGAGAGGATCTTTTCCTGATCCAGAGGACTTCAAAGAAACATAAAACATTTGAAAATTAGGAAATCTTAGATACTTAATTTATGCAGATTGGGTTCCATTACAGGCCACTACAGACAGATAACTTGCATTTGTTTGATTCTCGAGGGAAGTAATTCTCACAATTTTAATCTTTTTATCTTAAGAACTTATTTTGAATTTGCTTTGTTCTTGGCATAAAGGAGCTGAGATTGGTCAGCCTTTCAGCTGAGTTTGCAATAGCCATGTTTTTACTTAAGAATTAATATTGACTGGCTAAGGACAGATGATTTATTGTGTAATTCTGTAATTATTTCTTTTTTCTGCATTGGGTAATTTGTGCTACAGAATTAGAAAGATGCTGCATTAGCAGCTAATGGGGTTTTGTGTTAACAAAAAATATTTTGCTATAAAAAGTATTCAGAAACCCTCAAAGAAGGAAATAAGCACCTTCCAGGATGCAGAGAGGGATATATCCCAATAAACAAACCCTGAAAAATATGCAATTGAAAAGATTTTTTTATTTTTAAATCTTTGTCTGAATGAATTAGCCAACCTAATTGAACTTTGGTAGAAAATAAAATATTTCTTGAGTAATATTCCAATGCAGATTCGGAGACTTTAAATTTTTCATGTTATAGGTTTCTGTGTTTCACTATTTTTTGGACAATCACAGAGTCATTAAAGTTGGAAAAAGTCTCCAAGTCCAACCCTTGACTGAATACCACCATGCCCACTAAACCCCATCATCTAGACCCCATTAGAAACTCTACCATTAAGCCCAGTCCTGAAGACACACTATGGTCCACCCTACCCTCAGAGAAGCTCATTGAGTGGTCAGTTATCAGTGCAAACTATAGCTCATATGCAAACACCTAGTGTTATAACTCCAAACCAGCTGCAACATCAGTACTGGGGTTTTTGAGCCCTTATTTATTCTGCAGTATCAGTGGAACACCTGAAATGTCACTAGCCATGCTGAGTGTTTGAACTACACCCTCACAACTAAATATCCAGTAACAACACCGAGAGCTGGAACACCTTTGCAACATGACTCACACAGATTTGAGTCGGCTACTAAGGTAAACACTAGACTTACTCAAGTTTTCTCACTGTCTTTCAGGCCATGTTGTCAGCTGAAAATTGCCATTTTCTCTTTTAAGAGAAGTTAACTATTTCTAGCCAGGGCTGTAGGCTGTCATCTAAATTTTATCTTTATGATAACCCTTGATATGTAAATAGTAATTTTAAGAAAGAATAAACTCTCTTTTCTGGGATGATTTTTAACAGTACATCACTCATTTTTTTGGTTCTATTACACTCTTGCAGAATGAGAAACATATCAGAGGAAAAATACTAAATAAAATGAAAAAATACTAAAGAATTATTTTATTATCCTATAGCTTGAAATAATTTCCTGGCACAGAAGATATTGAACATATTTAGAAAAATTAGATATCTTTTCTGGGAGTGGATAGATGAAGTGTCTTTCTAATTTTCGGTACATTCTTTAATATTGTCATTGTTTTATCTGCTAGTAAGGGCATCCATGTAAGTTCCCTCTTGTATCACAGGTGTGGCAGCCAGTAAGATGCCAGTAAAGGTTTAGATAGTTAAGTGATTAAGTTAAGTTAAGGTTTCAATAGTTAAGTGTTATTATCTAGACTCAGGATAGATAGAGAATGAGCTCTGTTGATGCAGTGTGGATGTGGAGTTTTACAGCATCAGTATATAGAGGGAGTGATATAAAGAGGCCATTACTTACTTTGGGAAGGACAATCTTTTGCCAGTAATAGCTGTTACTCAGGAAACAGACACCACCTGCCTTGAATCTGTGATAAAAAATTTGTTGGACTCCAGCTCTTAGAGGTAGTGGACTGTAAAATATCAGTAAATCAAATTATTAACATTCTATTACTAACCAGAGATATTTAAGAATTTGTCTGAAGAAGGAAAGTTAACTAAAAAATGCGAGGAAGAGTTAAGCACTAAACAACAGAAGATGAACTTAAAATAAAATAAACTCAAGATAACATTTGCCATCAGGAATCTGGAATAGAAGGAAAATACCATACTTGATTGCCTTAGCCACAATTTGTGAGACATCTGATCAAAAAATTTGCAAAAAGCAGTGGGAGAAAAAAAGGTAAATGCAATTTGGAGATTTTCCTACATTTCTGCAGGGTTGTTCTATTTTCTAATTATCTATAGAGAAACATTTTCATTACTTGAACAGAGCTGATTATTGACCTGCTCCAAAGTCAATCAAAAGTCAACAGAAAGATAGAGTGACATTTTCCTCTGTCCAGCAAGACTAGAAAAACTGATCTCTTTTCATATGTCAATCATATTACCTGAGCATTCTTCATGTGTTAATTGATTTACCTTGCAAAAAGCTTCAATCCCCCTGGGTAGAAAGCTAAAAAAACACATTAACTTGTTCAAAATATAAAAAAAACCAAAACAGCTTTGGCAGAACCAAACCAGCCAGAGTTTGCATTTTACTCTTGCAGTTTTTTCCCCCCTTAACCTAATTGAAGGAAATTGATTTTGTTGCAGTTGGAGAGCACACCTAACCGTTCACTTCAGTTGACAAATCATGAATCCCTTGAAATCTGGTTGTTTGTGAACATCTGCACATATTTTGAGTTTTAGGCATATGTGGTCATAGTTTTAGGGTGGTGTTCCAGGTACAGAGACAAAGCGAAAGCATTTTCAGTGCTGTTCATTAAATATCATTTTACATCACAGCCATGTGCCTGTTGGGAGAAGTTTCCAGCAGGGTCAGCTGGCATTGGGAGTGGAACACTTTTTCTTACTCCATTCGCGGAAGAAGAGTGGTCCCGTGCCCCTTTAAAATCAGAGAATGGAAATGCAGGAATGGAAATGCTGCTGCTTCCAAGGGAGGTCCTCGACTCGCATCCTAAGAGGTTGTACTTCATTAGTGGGCACGGTGACCTGAGGTCATCATAGCCTGGGAAGATGGACTTTCTCTAAAAGCCCCAAACCGTGGGAGAGGGAGAGCCTATGGTACCACCACATGCTGTCACAGACCCTGCTTGGGAACCCTTGCCCTTTTCACCAGCCACCAGGGCATTGTTTGCAGCTCTCCCTGGCCACTGCCACTTGGATCCACACCAGCACCTCAGGAAAGTGAATCCTTTCAAACAAAATAGCTTTGGGCTTTGTTTTGCCTAGTTGCCCATTATTTTTTCAGTCTGCAAAAGAGCATTAAAGCCACAGAGGTTATTTTCCTCAATGCTTTCTTTGCTCTCCTGGGCTACAAGGAACTGCCCGTGAGTGGCAGTGACTTTGTCTTAGTTCCAGGATGACAACTTGCTTTTGTTGGTCAAACCATTCCTCCTTTTGTAAAATATTTTTTTTATTGTTGTGTTTATTGCTTTTTTCTTTTTTTTTAGTCAAATTGTGGTTCTAATGTTTTTTTAGTCTCTGATACTTTTTTCTTTTTTTCCTTTTCACAGTATTAACCTTTTCCTCACTCTAAAAGCATTAGAAGTGGTTTCTCAAAGTAGTTTACAATGATTAAAGAATTAATATTGACACACAGTTTTTAAGCTGGATAATGTCAATACCTATAAAATGAAAGAGAAGCATGCACAAATGGTGTGTCTAACACAATACAGACAATTTTTGAGTAGAGAAAACCCAAAATATCTATCTCATTAACAAGCTGTATTCTTTATTACTAAGGCAGAGAATAGCCACACTCTAGATTACTTACTCAGGAGAAGACAGAGGAGGAATGAATGCTTCTTAATTTGAAAAGAGATAATTCATTGTGTATTTATTCTTTTTAAAAAATACAGATATTGGCTGTTTTATTTCAGCATTTTTGCATCTTTATTTAAACTAGAGGAGATACACTGTTAAAAATAAAACATGCTCATTTATTTCTTTATTTGTGAATGGAAACATCCTGAATGAGAAAAGTGTGACATTTCTGAAGCCAATATTGTAATATAAAGGCATGGATCAGGGACCAGTAGGCTAGAGAACTCCTCAGGTCACTGTTCAAGACATGACTGGACACCCTTCATAATTATGGGATTGTTATATTGTTCCTAGAAATAATATTCCAGGGAAGGTCATGAACCTACAATTCATTCTACTTCATTGACAAGCAATCAATCTTCCTTCCTTCCTTCCTTCCTTTCCCCATTTTAATTCCCTGAAACTTACCTAAAGAATTGCAATGTATCCTATCTGATGACATATGCTGACTAAGTAATTTTTTTGGTATGGATTCTTGGCTGGAAAAGCAGATCTCTAGCAAGTTCCCTTCCAAACTGTAGGTTTTTCTTTCAAACCCAGGCTTAAAATCTATCCAAACTGCTTTCTGTTACATATTTGTTTATGTTGTGGTTTCACCCTCTCCAGCCATGAAGACACACAGAGCCATTTGCTCACTTGTCCAACAGCAGAATACAGGAGAGTTTCAGGAAGGTAAGAGCTGGAAAACTCATGTGTAAAACTAAAAGCATTTCACTACGGAAAGCAAAAGACACACACAAGAAATTAATTCAGTCCTCCCATGGGCAGGCAGGTGTTCAGCTATGTCCAGGAGAGCAGGGCACCATCACAAATAATGGTTATTTGGATGATAAACTTCACCACTTCAAATGTTCCTTTCTCCTCCTTATTCCCCTCACTTTATATACTGAGCATGATGTCAAACATTCCTTTGATCATTTGGGGTCACCTGTCCTGGCTGTGTCCCCTCCCAACCTCCCAAACACTCTCAGTCTCCTCCCTAATCTGACAGTACAAAAACATCTCTGTTTTATCCATACTTTGTTCAGTACAAATCCAAAGCACAGCCCTGTATCCGTCACTGGTAAAAAAATTAACTCAACCCCAGGCAAAACTAGAACAATTCAATACGGACAGGAAAGGAGTTTCACTGCATTACAAAAGCCTCATGGCTGCCAAATCACAAATAAATATTTTTCAGTAGTAAATCCAGCTGGGTAACTACTCAGCTGAGTAGTCTGCTGTTGAGGACAACATACATTTGAGTCATGGTTTTTTTCCACTTTTGTAGCAGTTATTGAGTTAAATACTAGAGTAATTTACTGCATCTTACTGAAGATATTGAAGTTGTTGTTGCTTTGGCTTCTTGAAAGGAAGTCCAAATGCAGAAAAAAAGTACAAAGAGAATAGCCCTAATGACGGCAAGACTAAAACTAATGACATATGAAAAAAATGGAGTAATGTGCTAACTTGCTAAGATTCTGTTTGAAGAGTTTTAATATTGAGTGAAAGTGTATATCAGTTCTTGTCAGTTGTCCTCTTCCCCCTTGCTTAAGTTTCAGGAAAGATAACCTAGCAAAGTTTTGACACAGAAAAAAGAGTTCCTGTGGCCTCTGTTTGTCCTCAGAAATGTTTAGTGTTGCAAGACCTGTCCTTTCTTCCCTTTCTCCTTTGTTTGTTTAAGAAGGTTTCATTGGATTTCTTGCGTATCATGTCGCTTGGGCTTACAAAATATTGGCAAAGCTTTATAATAAGTAGCAAATCATTATTACGTGCTTTGGTGTTCATTGTAATACAATTAATCATCATAAATTTGTTTTGGTATATTCAAGTGGATGAAACAGCTAATTTCAAAGACAGCTTAGCTCAGAAAACCATCCAATTTATTATTATACTCTCATCTTTAAGGGCACAGAAAATGTTTTTTGCACAAGGTACATTGAGTAGGCATTATTAGATACATGATGGACAGGATGGAATAACTAATCAGTCTAGCATTCAGTTTCATAT
>VWZV01015515.1:819-15419 GCA_013397155.1 Irena cyanogastra
AAAAAAAAAAGAAAAAGAAAAATTATACTCCGAAGTCAAGTGCCCGCCTACATTTGCTGGGTATCAAAAGCAAAGGACCTGTTAAGCTCCAGAAGAGCACATTCTGCTGATTCTACACCAGATATTTTGAGACGGCTGCTACAAACATACCAGAAATCCAAGTCTAAGTGAAATATAAGTGACACACAGCATTGGAAAGGACCCTACAATACAAAAGTCTGCGTGGATTTTACCTGCAGCAAGCAGCTCTCAAATAAAAGTGATATTGCAGGTGTAGATGAGGAATGTGCACTAAAGTACATGGTGGAAACTGAAGAAATTCGTGGGGGATGATATATTATTGTTGTATCGTGAACACAAAATCTCTGAAAACAATGCTTCTTTATTAAAATTCATACATACGGCACCTTTCTCCCTATTGTTCTCCTACAGCTTACCTATTTAATTTATCCTACTTTACAAAACAAGAAAAAGTGCCAGCTCTTCTTTCCACACAGAAGTGTTCTTTATCCAGCTGTATGATGTCCTGGCTTTTTATATCTTAGGATCTCAGTAACATAAAGTGTAAGAAACCAGGCAACAGAATACCCACTCTCCTCAATGTCTACACGAGCAACAAATCAGTAGCAGGGACAGGCTGGATCCTTACACCACATATTCAGAATAACAAAATTTGGTATTTAAGTCACAAGTAGTAAATCCTTGTTTCAATCATTCTTCTCTAAAACTAATATAGACACAGTTATGTTTGTATTGAGGAGAACTTTTTTTTAATTAATACCTGTTAATATCATCAAGCTATCATAAAGGAAGGATAACTTTCCTACTGGCAACTTTTTTAGCATTTACCCAAATGTTATTAGTGTAATTTTTAGTAACTGTTTTATATATTAGTTTTTACTTTTCATATGCAGTAAAAATACATTGTACATACCATATTTATGTATTACTTAAGTTACATTAATACATCACGCATCTAAAGACATTTTTTCTGTCATTCCATATTTATTTGTGTCCAGGGCACAAGGCACAGTACAACACATTATAAAGGAAATAACATGCTGATCTGATCTATCTAGTCTGATTTTGTGCAATGTGTTTCCAACCAGATCCAAATCAATATGAAGTGTTCCATATATAAAATGCCAAGTGATGCACCTTCCTTTTTTTGATCAAGATTGTCTAGTCTTTCATTTTAACTATCTGTAGAAGAGGAACGTATGTTCAAATTTTTCACAATTTCTCCTTATTCTTCAAGACCCGATTATTTTTCATGGCATATTATTTTGGCTTGATACATGAGGAAAAAACAAAACTATGTATCACGCTTTGGCATCTCAACTGATACAGAGTAAAAACATCAGCTTCCAAGATTAATTTTCCAGTCTTGTATCGACTTCTTCTCTAATTTCAGACCATTAAAAAAATAAAATTAACAGGAGTGTAGATCAAGGTATTAATAGCACTCCACATCTGAAGTGGATGGCAGGAACATCTGCTGCTTCAGTGGGCCCTGTTCACCTGCTAGGCTTGCCTTCGTGGAGTCAGCAACGCCTACTATAGGCTGCCAGGCTCAGCAACCTCGCCAAGCCAAAAAATAGTTTTCCCCTTTACTTAAATGAATACTGTCATAAAAAAGGCTTATCTCTCTTGGCAAATGATAACTAAAGAACATTTAATTTCTCTCCGAAGCCTTATTCAAGATTTAATAAATTTGCTTGCTAACTCCCTACATGGAAACTCTCCCTGGTGAGCAGAACAGCTGAATGATCCATCTGCATGCTATAAAGAGCTGCTTTGCAGAATGGGTTTCTGTGGTCAGAGAATAATTGCTTCACATTTATTGCCTCCAAAAAGTTTTCTTCTTTAAAAGCAAAAAGATGACTGTGCGTTCATAAACACTAGAAAGTTACATAGTTTTTAAAATTTGTCTCCACAACACGAGGGTCAATTTTGACTACTAGCTCAGTCATTACAATGGTATCAAATACAGTCAGACACAATTCACTCTCTTATACTTTTTCGCAAGCTTGACTTTTAAGAAACAGTATGGTAGTTAAAACATAATGAAATATAGTAACTTTTAACCACATCATCTAACCCTTTGTAACACTAGGAGATCTAGTGCCAATACATCTTTCCATTCTAAAGCAATCCAAATCTAAAACTCTCCTAAAGCAAAACAAATCCCAATAGTCACCACAACTGCCGTTCTTATGACAGACAGGGCAAATGCAAAGTAGGAATATCCTCCTGGTTTTCCTTTGTATCTACCTGCTGTATTTGTTTTTACTATATTATGTTTTCACACTATATGGGTGCACTATAGTGACACTGATAATACAGATAATGATATGGATTTTTTTTTAATTAAGAAGGAATTATCAGACTATAGGGTCTCACATCTATTGTGTTTGATGTTTCAGAAATAATACTCAAACAGTAAGCCTTTTTTTGAGAACATCTGTTACCACTTATTCTAGTGCTAATTTCAGGATTACCCAATGCAAAAAGCAAACTCTTAATCTGCAAATTCACTTTGGACTCTTTTTACCAATCAAGATAAGTGTTTCCTATCTCTTCTCTGAGGACATTTCAATGATAGAACTGTTGAAACAGAGCCATTTGCTAGCTTTGTATTCAAAAACTCAGCTGGAACTTCAAAAGCAGTGCAGGCCCAAGATTAAAAAAAACAATCCCAAGACAGACATCTAAGGGAAGGATTTAATCAAAGTCAAGATAGTCAGCCATTTCAAGATGGAGGATTTAGATGGTTAGAGGAAAAACTGAAATCCTTCCCTTGATTTTCCTTCTTTTACCTTTCATACTTTTTGTATCTGCTCTGAAAAAACACCAGCAGCAAGATTCCGTCTCCTGTGGCACCCATCTGATCCTCCAGACACTAACACACAGGAAGGTACTTGCTCAGAACAGGAAGTATCAGATCACCCTGTAGAGGTAGTTTTCTGTCCTCCCACACACATACTGTTGTATTTCCAAAATAGTCTCGTGCACAGAATGTCTGAATGTGTCTCAAGACAAACTGTGGTCTGAGTGATGTATCTGAGTTCCCAATATGGACCCATCAAAATTGCCTAAAAAGATTGCAGTGTCTTGCATCAAACTCTACATAAGGGGCTGTAGGGGCAAGGGCATCCTTTGCATTTGTTTTTGTGCATTGCATGTTTAAGATGCATTTCTCCACACTTTCTATCCTAATTAGCAACCTATAGATTCATAGATTCATGTTAAAACCAACAAAAAACATGTATGCATATGAAGCTGGAAAGCTAACACCCATCTCTACCAACCAGATCATTAGGTAGCAAACTAACACTGTGAAACCAACGGCTAGGTGTATAGGATCATCATAAAGTCAGTGTGGGACTTTTGAAGAAGAAAGGTTGCACATTCCCTAAACATTTCTCTGAATATTGTGGCATTCTCATTTTTTTCAGCTGTTTTAAATCTGTGAGGTTACACTGCAGAGTCCATCATTTATATCATCTCCAAGTACTATATAAAAGTTGATAAAAGAGACACCATACAGAGTAATATTAAATTTCCAATCAGCATTAGCGTATATTTAACATTTCAGTGTTTAATTCAATTTTTGAATCATAAAGTGACAATGACCATTTGAAGTGTAGGAGCCCACATACTCTCTCAATGAGCCAGAGTAGACCTGTAAGTTTCAAATGTCTCACATCAAAATATCTCCCACACAGAAGAAACACAGAGATGCACAACTAAGATAATGTGCAAGATAACTTGAAATGCTAGATGGTGTCTCCAAACCACTGACTTTCAGTGACAGATTTATACTAAAGTAGTAACATCGGCTATCTAAGCCCAGCATAACAATGTTCTAACCAGTGCTGTGATCTCCATCAACAGGATACCAAAGCTGCTGCCCGCTCTAAAACACATTTTTCTCAGTCTCCTACTTGGGCAGTTTTTAGTAGATTGTTTAAAGACTCCTGACTGATTAAGGATCTTGAAACTATGGCTTCATCAGAACAGAAGCAAGAGGAAACTGGTACAGGCTTTCATGCCAGGTCTTAAGCAACAGAGGTTAAGTAGCAGGTCTCCAGCACACTCACCTTTCATTAAAAGTTTCCAAAAGTTCATGATGCCTCATGGTTCCTCTAGCTAAAGCAGTTAGGAAATTGAGACCAAGGACTGAAAAGAGCTAAGTTTCTTAATAATGTGAGCTGTTACAACTAGCATCTAATAAGCTGATTATCAAGTGGATTTAGCTTTCACAGCAAAATCACTTGGCACATACTGACTGACTCAAGTGGAAAAAAAAGAATGATGAAATCTGATTGTCTGAGCTCCTCAACAAAACAACTAACAGCTCCATTCATGTATATAAAAAAGCAAAATTAAAGGAAAAATAAAATAATCTAAAATATCAGCAAAGATGACATCATCAAGTCTTCCAGATTGAGTTTAAGTTTCAACTTCTCATAAAATTAATCTGTTTCATAACTTTATACATCAAACTGGATTGCATATTATCTCAAACAGCTCCTTTTTTTAGCTAATTCACCACCTTCTTGCATTCTTTGAAGTATACACTTTTTTGTTTGTTTACACAATATTCCATTATATTATGATGATGTTAGTCATCATATGACAAAACTGGCAATTGTAGCCCATGTTTTCTAAATAAACACAAAAAAATTGCCAGATGAGGTCAAATGACTCTGAAAGACAATAGGTCTTTCAAGAAATGTGTTTAGCTCACATGTCAAAGGGAACTTGTTCCATTCCAGATGCTTAAACCACCTTTAAGTTATACAGTAAATCCAAATCTATTCCTTGGCATTAGCTAGAAAGCACTGTCCTCTTCAAAATACACATTAATAAAATTTTAAGATGACATTTGCAACTTTCAACTTGGCTGTCATTTTGTCCACAAATTTACTATCCTCCTAATAATTTTATTTTTATTACTTTGGGTAGTTTAATGTCTCTTTAACATAATTTTTTAAAAAGGCATTAAAAAAACTCTAGTAATCTAAAAGAATCATACTGATTTTCTACTACAGTAACTATACTGCTTTAATGGCTTTAGACCGTGAAGTCTGACTATAGACTAACAGATAATCAATTACAGGACAGCAGAGCATTATGAAACCAAAAAGTAATAGGGTCAGAGAACAGTCTGCATTGGAAGAGACCTTAAAGATCATCCTCTCTCCCCCAAGTTCCAACTCTCTTCCCAACACCTTCCACCAGAACACACTGCTACAAGTCCCTGCCAGGGATGTGGTAGCAATAACTTCCCTGTGCAACTTGTTCCAATACCTCCCCATGCTCACAGGAAATAATTTCTTCCTGATATCCAATATAATTCTACCTTCTTTCATTTAAAAGCCATTCCACCTTGTCCTACCACTAGCTGCCCTTGCAAAAAGTCCCTTTCCAGCCTTTGTAGGCACCCTTGTCTCTGCTACCAGCTATCGTTTCTCAGTAAAATTCAGAATTTAACATATTAACTCCAACCTTACAGCTGCCAAGCTGAGTAGCTTCCAGTAGTTTAGCTGTTGCTTGGATCAAGTGCTTATTACCAGCCTGCACAGATGAAAATGAAGTTAATCACTGAAACTTCAGAGTCAATCCAGATCTATGACATGGATACGGGACAAAAACTCTGCTGTACAGGACATAGGAATAAAGACTGAAATACTGGGTTTGTTCATCTGTAAGAAAAGAGACATCTCCTTGTGGTCTTAATGGTCTTCCATTACCTATATTGGAAGGAACAGGAGACAGACAGCCTTGAAGCTGCACAGTGGCAGTTTGAGAAGCCACAGCCCAAAGTTACAATGTAGAAAACACTGATTAAACACATAAATACAATAAACAGTTATGTAGGTGGTCAAACACAGGACCAAAAACCCAGTGAATCTGCATGTCCATCCTTTGAGATCCCCAGAACACAACTGGTCCTGATCCTGCAAAAGTCACGTCTAGCCGATTCTGCTTTGAGCAGCTGCACTGCACCAGATGGCATCCAGAGGTGTCTTGTCACCTAGACTACTTCACAAGCCTCTAGCTTCAGATGGTGATGAAAAGCAGGCTGCACCTGACTTTCCTGTATATTCTCCCCCGTAACCAAAAATGGTAATTACATAAAACAAGAGGTTACATGAATGATAAAAGGACTCACCACAGTACAAACTTTCTGGAAACTTCTAATGGCTTCTTATAAAAATCAAATTCCAAAGTCTTGATAAGAGCATGCCATGAACTGTATCATGCTGAGCTTTCTTTCCATTCACTTACTGACTTTCCCCAACAAGAACACAGGAAATACTTGAAAGATCATCTGGCATGATGAGAACTGTAGTATTCTGGAGGATGTTGCCAGGATTACAACACGTAGCTCATCCTGCTCAGTCAAATGAACATCTCTTTACCCCCCAGATACAACACAAACAAAAGCTTTGGGTGTGCTTAAGAACGCTGAGCATTGAAACAGTTTTGTTAAGAAATTATCTTCCATGTTGTACTAAGACCTCATAGAGCTAGCTGACTAATCTAAAGAGGTTTTTTAGATACTGTGTGTGCAGGTGTCTGAACTCATCTGCATCTCGATGTAAGCACACATGTTGCATAAGGTACATTATATGCAAGCCTTCTCTACTTTGTGCACACTGCATAATCTTCTACAACACAATGATATGCACATACCAAATTCTACTGCAGAAAACTAAAAGAACAAAAAAGAAACTGAAATATTACCTCCAAACAGCTAACAGCCACTGTCAGACACAGGATCTTCAAGCTCACCATACAAAACCAATTCCTCAGTAAGTCCAACACTTTCTCTGGACCAGCTAAAGCATCCACCGCACTGAAGGTAATACGCCTAAAGGCATTGCCATATGTTCTCACAAGCTTGCACATTGTGATTCACCTTTAACTATGACAATAAATCAGGGCCCACGTGGTATTTTCAGAAAATCTCTTTATGCATCTCGTTGTAATTCCCTTACTGGGAAACAATGGATTTTCATGAGTTATGGCACTGTTTATTTTGTAGCAGTAGGATTCATGAGTGGAAGCTCTAGTACTGTTACTGTACAAAGCCACAATATTTAACAGCAATAGCCTCAGGAATCAACAAACACACACATAGTGAATTCATGAGTTTTAAACATCTCTGTGAGTATCATCTTAGAAACCTGCCATTAGCTTGCCCAGATACCAGCAGCTTCTTGCTGATGTGTGTGTGTATGTATATACATGCAACAAAATACCTGAATATTTTCCTGGTTTTATAATGACATACTGTACTACTTACTTCTCAGTGAACTTTTATCAAAATTAACTTGCTCTAAATGTAGGTACTTTCTTTTTTTTCGGTACAAATCCCTTTTTAAGGGAAGTAATCCCATTACAGCTTTGTGTGTTTCAGTCTGAGACATTCCTGACAGCTGACTTTTCTGGAGATCTTCCCACTGGCATTTCCTTGCTAAGTTATTTGTCACCTGACTGACCTCAGCATTGTCTCAGGGTTGTCCCTGCTGCTCCAAAGGCATACTGATCAGTCACATCCTCAGCATGAGTGCTGTCACATGGCCTTGGACACCCTAATCTGCAGCAGGGGAGAAGTACTTATAAGCATGGAATCACAAATTTCTTTCAGCGGCCATCCCATTTCTTGCTCTTGTGAGGACTTCTGCAAAGGTCCCAAATTTCACTGTCAGTCTGTTCATCCAGCTCATTTTAGGCAAATAATTTTTTAAAAAATGCATTCCAAAACACGTTATAATGTTACAGTCTGTCTTTGCTTGTGCTTGAGGCATCAAAAAAGGAGGTAGGACCTGCACAAGGAAAGCAGGAACAGCCTCCCATGTTCTTCCCATACTATGAAAAATAGTCACACATTTGAAAGGTGATCTCACTAGTGGATGTAGAAATGGTGACACTATATACAAAATTATAAAAATACAATACAACAAGGAACCAAGACAATTTAGTAAGGGATGGCCCAGTAGGTATTTTAGAGATGCTTACACATCAAACCCACACACAGCGCGGCTAGAAGCACCTCTGGAACAGCAGTCTACCAGTAAGTCTTAAGAAATGTTCAAATCAGCAGATGTGCTTAGACTTAGATTAGCTTTCTGCTCCCCTTTTGACATATTCAGAATAGTAACTAACATACAGCAGCAACATAAAAGCCTATGCCTGACGTGTGGAAAATATCCCCAAATGACAGAAGGGAAGTTGTTCAGAAACTAATTAACAAGTTCCAACAGAAGCAGGCAGCAAAGGAGGAGCAACGCAGCGTGCCATTGAAAATCTGTAGGTTCAAAAGACAGACAATAAAGACAAAAGGCCATTGTGCAGGAAAACTAGTCAAGCACTGTAAGGCTACATATTTTATTACAACAAGGAACATAAAAAGGAAGCCCTTTCAAGAAGTGTCCTGCTTTTCTTGGCAAAACAAAGGAATCTCTGCTGCCTTGTCCAGTGTCCCATCAAAAAGAAAACACTAGTTCCAAACATGTACAGACCTTTTGTGTAGTCTTGCTGAGGCGTGCCTCAATTCCACAGGTCTTGAGTGTAAACAATCATTACTGTTTCAATTTCATCAAGTAAGGAAGTACCCCATATTCCTAACTTATCTGTCCCATTCTACTCTAAATTCAGTGTTGTTGAAAAGATGTATTCAGGACCAGTAGCAGAAAGAGCTTCTTACTGTTCCTCTAGCTGCACTATAGAAATTTTGTAAAGTCAGGTACATTCACTAGTCATAATTTACTGCTAGACTCACAAGTAGTAACAACATCACACCATTCCTAGAGGGAGTGTTTGCTGTTCATACGGTTCAGGAGAACTTTCCCACTTACTAATCCATTTCTGCGTCAGGCCTTCTTCCTTATCTTGCAGGTTTTCTACACCAAGTTATCAATGATAAATCTATTCCTGCAAAAGCAGATTTTCTCTTATTGTCTATATCTCTTGCTTGAATAATTTTTGACACCATTACATACAATTTCTTCAGCATAATACTGGCAATTCTGAAGCTGAATTCACTGTAGAAATCTAGGAAATATACCGTGTGGTTTTCTCAGTGTGTCAAATCTAGTGATCTTACCAGAATAAAACCAAATATTGGAGCTTCTTATGACAGGAAGAACAGGAAAACATGGTTCTTTAACAGCTGAACAGGAAGCTTTGGCATTGCAACACTGAGCACCATGGAGATATTTAAGATTCCTCCAGGTTCATGCATTATTGGCAACTTCAGGGCAACTGCTTTCCAGTTCCACAAGTGTAGTCAGCTTCTACCAAAACCAAGATGCACCCAACATCAGCTTTTGGCTACAGATTTGCAGTGACTGGCAGTTAAAGTCAGAATGAAGAGAAAGAACAATAAACATACAAAGCAAAATCAGGTTTTCTGAAGAGCTGCAGGCTAGGAATTTTTAAACCGGCTGCATAATAATAACTGTACATTATTTATAGTAAATTCTTTTCATTTTGCTCTTCAACAAATGGAATAATGTGATATCTAAAAAGACAGAACATAACTCCATCTTCCTAACAACTAGAACTATGAATACAGGATTGAATAGTAATTTTTGGTAGGAAGATAGATACTGTTCCTAAATTAAAGAAAAACACCAACAACCAAGATAAAATATTACCACCAGCACTTTGTGTTTCATCACCTGAAACAGGTCAGGTATCCTTCACTAACACACAGGTTTTCAGTGGACTATAGCACCTATGCCAATTAAAAAAAAAAGCTGTGAACCACTGGCTTGGCAGCATGACAACTGCCAAATCTCGACCATTTTTGATTATTTTGGGAGTTCCCTACGCCACACTGTCATCAGGCTGTCATCACCCAGAAACACGCTTCCATGATGAAGGCACAAAATTTGCAAGAATTGAATTTTCTTCCCAGATTTCCTGCATGGTTTCTACGCCTTAACCTTGCCTCACTACCTCACCAAGTTTCCCTGAATGTCGGTCAATGTCCTTGAACAGAGGCATTAAAGCAGCCACCCACACCTGCTGTCATGTACAGACATTGACACATGCTTCTCAATTGTGGTTAAGTTTTAGACTATGGAAAGATGTATACTACATCAAAATAATTTAGGACAAGATAAGGTTTTCTCTATAACATCATTACAGACAATTATAAACTAATTTTTCAAGCTTTGAAGTTCATTTTAATGCGTACTGAAAATGCAAATACCTTTTGAGTACAATTTATGAATCCAATATTTGTCAAAACTCAAAGGAAAACGTTCTCCACTAAGAACATCACAAAGGTGCTTACTCTCCAGCTGCTAAGCTAAAAAAAAACCTCCCAGGACTCAGCATTATCATGACACTCAACACACCCTCTTAGGGATTACTACATAAAAATAATGAAAAAAATCAAACCTTTCTGCCCTTCCCAATTGTTTCCCAGCAAGGTTTACTTTCAGACCACTGTTCTGTGTTCAGAAATTGTGTAGTTATAGTCCATTTTCTTTTTAAGAAACTAAACCACATAAACTTGCATGTGGCTGTTTATCTGGGATAATAGTAAAAGCAGAAACCATACCACAGTCAGTGCATTCTACAGCATTTCTTGTCTTAGGCGTTATAAAAATAAGTGTCTGCTATGTTTGGTCATAAAAAATAATTTGTCAGTAATACTCACTCCTGCAATGCCGGCAGAGCCAACATTGCTGAGAACCTAAGCTGAATTCTATTCCTTCTTGGGCATGACCAAATTATTTACTAAATTCCAGTGAGCTGAAGCAGGGGGATTGTTCACAGAAAGCTTACTGTACCAGTGTGGGAAAAAGATTCAGCCTGACTCTCCAAACACAGAGGAAGCTTGTAGAGCTGGTAACTGGAAGTTCAAAAGTGACTCCTTGTAAGAGTCAATCACTTAATGTACATTTTAGTGATCAATAAACAACTCCAGGGTGAAACAGGTTTTTGAGGTGTCTCAGAGCATCGATCAAAGGAAAAACTTCACTGGTCATTTAGACAAAAGTTACAAACACACCAATACCAAAAAAAATTTCACTCCCTATATAATTTTTCTTTCATTTTCACTGGGGAACAATGTGAGCTGACTAATTCCAGAACACTAAATTACATAAATTGTTATGTAATGTAAGGTATTGCAGGGCACCTGGTCACTTTTCCTATCATAAAGATAGATCAGACTGCTGTAGCTCTTCTATTTTCTCTTACTAAACAAAGTGAACATTATTTACACTGGTGTCTAGTTTAGAGGCACTGAGGGACAAAGATACTGCAAAACATGATTTTGGTGATACAAAACATGCTATTAGTATACAAGGAGAGTAATTTCACTGTTGTGGGGAATGATCAAGACACCCTCACATTTGCAAGGTGCTACAGCATTTGGTTTGCAGCACTTATGTCTGGTGAATATTGGTCCCTTAAGAAACCCTTCTTTTTTTATAATCTCATTAGATACAAAAAAGCTGTTTACATTGGACATCTAGTGAGTTAAAAAACAAAAACAAAACCACAACAAAAAAACCCAAAAACAACCAAAAACCAGCCCCTCCCACAAAAAACAACTAAAACCATGTAATCCAGAATTAGCATAATCTATTTTAAAATCTAGCTAGAATAAATTTTTTCCTTAGCACACAAGATGAGCTGCCTTCAAAGAAAATATGATGCTTATAATACACGTGCCCCACAGAAACTACTAATAAGCATTCAAGAGTTTCTTGGCAGCCAGCAGGATCCCAGGGAAGCACCAAGAAAATACTCTGGCAATTAGGTTTTGATGTAATTCAGCAGATTATCTCAAAACACAAAAAAGAACCCAAAGTAAACAGAAAAACCCCACCGACTACGCAACAACAAGAAAACCCCAACAATAGAAAAAACAAAAAAAAAATCACCACCAAAATCCCAGCCAAAAAACCCCCAAAAACCAACAAAAAACCCCAACCAACCAAAATAGACCAAGCAAAAATCAAGTAAACAGCAAAATCCAACCCATAATACAACAAATATTTTCACAAGTCAGAAAAAAGTCTTTACTATGTAGAAGAACCTGAAGTTTACAGCCTGAAGAAATCCTCAGAGCATTCAGCTCTTCAGCCACTAAATCAGCTAACACATGCTTATCTTCATGCCTCAGTCAATTTTTTGTCAGGTTTTAATCTAGGTGTATATGCATGAAAAGCTGTGAACTTCCTCTTCATTGTCTTCTCTGTGTAGGAACATTAATCTCCTTTAATAATGGAAATGCAAGCATTTTATTCCTGAATTTAAAAGAGCAGCTGAATCTCAGTGATGTGAGATGCACGGCACATGTTTTGTTTCTTTAGGGACAGGACCATGCAAAGAGGCCTCAAATGAATCATTTCTAGTTTTCCAGCAGTCAGTATAATCCATGCTTTCATCATGACCATCTATTTTAAAGGTTTTAAAATAATTTTAGAAAGCAATAATTAAATAGCTCACATACAATTCTTGTTTCTTTATTCCCTGAAATACACACACTGAAGCTTTCTTCCTTCCTCCCCTAAATTTTCCTTTCTTCGCATTATGAACCCAGAAGTCATTTCATTTTCAAAGTTTAGTTCTAATGTTAAAAAGAGAAAACATGCATTTGATGTTCTTCCATGGAGAGTAAAAGGCCTGTAAGGTCTTTTGCCTGCTACTCTGTGGATCAGCATGCCTATTCTTGTATTGGCTTTTTTCCATTCTTCCCAAGTTCAGCAATGCCAAGCTGCTGCCACAAACAGAAGCAATCCCGTACACTGCATACGTGCACATGCATGTATGTGCGTGTACGTTTACACATCCTAGCAGACTTCTTTGGAATTGTGCCTGGCAGGATTTATTCTCCCATTTTAACAGCAATCATTACTTGACCACCATCTGACAGCCAAGGAATTAAACGGGGTTTTAGTAACTGCAGTACAACAAGCTGTATTTAAAGTAATACTTGTTCCAAACAGAGTTAAATAGGACATGTCCTATATAGATTTTACCCTACTCTTTCAAGAAATAAACTTGAAGTGGGTTTTAACTTGTAAGCCACCAACATTTAGAATATATGAGTAATTTTCTAGCATAAATAACACACTCCTTTGATACAGAGCTCCAATTCCCAGTTGAACATAGGCATATGTGCTTTCTTTAGGCAATTTAATCCCCAAAAGCATCAGCTTTTCAGTTTGCAAAATAAAAAGCACCCTAAAAGAAAAGTTTTATGCAAATGTACATAATGAGGTGAAGATTAATAACTACATTTTATGCAACTGTCTTTCTTAATATTTATTTCCCCCCTCTAAAGGGAGGAAATGATGCCTTAAGTTTTAGCTCCAATAATTTTTAGATTCTGTGCCTCCTAGGTGTGTAGCTCTGAGCTTCATATTAAGTGTTTGGTAAGCGCTCTTCACAGACTAGGTAGACAAAACAATCCTCCTTCAGCTTGAGACCAAGGGTAACTGTTACAAGTTTCAGTCCCAAAAAGCACAAACAATGGTGGACTGAAGAGAGAAAACAAGAAGGATGGGACTTCATAATCCAAAGCTGTAACTAACTCCAATATGTAAACAGACCAAAGCTTATCAAAGTGTGAAACTTGTGACTGGTCATCCATTTTGTGACCATTTTGGGTCCATCTTGGGTGTAGCCTGGGCCAGGCTCCTCTGCTGCCCAAGGTGTATCTATCAAGGCCTTTCAATAAATATCTACTTTATTCCTTTAGTTCTGTCTAGTCTCTGTTCCAGGTCAGCCTCCCAAGGCATCAGTTCCACCCCTAAATAACCTGCCTGCCATTTTCCAGCTGTAAAACAAGAATTGCAATGCTGACCCTTCAAATGACTCAAGCCTGAACTGTGAGAAAACAGAGAACTCAGCATCAGTTACGGAACTGGAGGGTTTCAAACGAAGGCGAGACTTCAACCTACTTGGAGCTATCTGAGGCCAAAATAAAAGAATGCTAAATTTCCAGAGCATTTACCTACACTCAGCAGTCATGACACACTGCACATGGGAAATGTTTTTACATTTTAAGTAGGCACAATACTTTCAAAGGTTACAATTTCTTTTAACAAACCTGAAGTACGAAGCTTTGTGTTAGACCATATCCCGCTCAGAGAGGTGGACATAAACCAAAGGGAATGCAGACACTGATAAGCAACAAGCAATAACTATTTCCCCCAGTGCACTGTATCGAGATGAGCTCTGTACATCTGGAGATGGAAAACTCCAGCTGACTGGACAGGAAAGCATGAAATGCCACCTTATGTCAGAAATAAAGGTTGGTCCAGGCAAACTTAAAAAGACAAATCACAATTTGGTTTCAATTAAATTTCTTAATTTCTAGAGATAAGGCAGCCACATACAAACTTGAAATCATCTTGAACAGATGAGAAACACATAAATCGCAATGTGTCAAAGATAAGGCAAAATTAAAACAGTCTGATTTGAGGGCATCCCAGTACCAAAACTTACGAACTGTGAAGCAGGTAGTCCTTTATGATAAACTATCAAGCAGAATATCAAGGGTGGTTATGTATCTAAACCCTGAAAAAGTTATATCATAAGTCAGAGAAAAGCAA
>VWZV01015515.1:15446-35271 GCA_013397155.1 Irena cyanogastra
AAGACCCAATTATTAACCCTGTCCATGTTAAAGACAACACATTATAAAACCAGACTATTTTCTAAGTCTGAACGAGTTGAATTTACAATTGCAGTAAGAGAGATAATGTAGCTGAAAATTATTTTTAAATTCCATGTGAACCTCATCTCTTTTAATGTCAAGCCACTTTCAGAACACGACATATCAACACATCACTCAGTGTTACACATGCATTTGAGAGAGTAAACACAGAGAGATATGTTATCTTTCCTTGGCTACAGTTAACTACAGCTCTCTTGAGGACACATCCAAGTAACTAAAAAACTCTCTAAAATAATTTGACAAACAAGAAATACCCAATGGGTTCAGAGAGTCATTACTCCCCTGAGTAATTCTGCCCTGCCTCCACTCTTCTATTCTCCTCACTCTGGAGAATATCCTCCTGTGGCAGGATATTCACCAAGAATTACAGAAGTCAGCATTTTAGAGCTATTAGCTAAGCACTTTGAAGACAAAGGCAAGAAAATAATTGCAAGTGATTACCTATTAAAGTCTCTAGCTTAAAGTATACCTTAAAAATTCAGGATCTTTTAGAACAGTGAAGAATAGCATTATTGAAAGTAAATGGGAACTCTGGTATTGTGCATATCTCATGCATGAGTGTCATGACAGGAACTGCAGAACCAGAGGTTTGAGGAACAGTCTGAAAAACGAAAACTTTCAGCATTGTGAAATGCTAATGTTGGGAATTGAAAATGCAAGTGCAGGCAAAGATCTTTATAACAGCAATTTAAAAATACATATTTTTTGAGTTGCATATTCGTCTTAAGAATTATCACCAACAGAATATGTGAGATCCATTCCAGAAAAGTTACAATAAAAATACAGTAAGGTATCAGCAGAGGAAGCTTCTAATCTCAATACTCCCTTTCATATCAAAAGCAGCCAAGGCCAAAAGGCTGAACACATAGCTTCAGGGCAACGACTGACTTCTCTATTCACTAACACAAAACATACTTCCAAACAGTGTCAATGAAAGTGCACATCTCTCAGGCTATGTCCCGATTACCCCTGCCTCTAGGTGTTGGCAAGTAGAAATGCCCCTAAATCTTCATGCTTCCCCATCTCACCTGCTCTAACATGAAAGGCAGAACAGGACAAAAAAGCTGAACTGGCAAACATCAGAACATTAGAACTAAGGCACACTAAAAATACCAGGATTGTATAACTTCAAGCTCCATTAGAAAAATCACAGAAAAATTACAAAAAATTGCATTGGAAATGCTTCAGCACAGTCTCCAAGGGTGTTTGCAAAACCATCAACTTTTGCTAGGCAGCATCAACTAGTTCTTGTGGAAGCTCCTTTTGTCAGTGACTTGTACCAGGATTTTGCTCTTGAAAATGTCTTCTCACTGAAAAATTAAGAGATTTAAGAGAAACAAGAAACAAGAAACTCAAGGGCTCTAGCACTGGTGTCCAGATCAACAAATACCACGACCTACTTCCTGCCCATGTTTAAGTGGAAAGTCTGAGCTCTGTGGAGCATGCAGCTATTATAGGCATATTACATCCTTCTTCAAGTATGTTGATAATGGCAAGACACATTATCACCAGCAGAAAGCGGGCATAATTCTTGTTTCCAACCTCCAGGAATTATATTAAGTAAACAGAATCAATGCAGCTAATGAAAGGCTGAATTTCACAGCCATAATAAAACAACATAAAATATTCAGCTAATTTTCATTCAGGTATTTATACATAAACACAAAATGCTTCCTTTGTATTCTCTGTAAACACTTTAATACTTGAACATCACCAAAAATATTTTAAGATATGTGGCAGCTAATTTAAAGGTAAAAGAAAAACCTAGAGCAGCTCTACGAAGCTGAAAACCACACAAGAAGATCAGGTTTTATAAATAAAAGCCAAGCATTTTGCTGCTTATTTGATTCTTCCCCCTTTGATAAGGTGTTCCGTCAAGCTACTTCTAACAACAGCATTGAAGAGGAAAAAGAAAGAATTTCAAGCATCTAAACTGGCAGTTTAAAATGTAACTCCGTAGGGTAACTGAAATCTGAGGGCTCTCTAAGGTTGTCATCTTTTACGTGAGTCTTTCATAGGATTACTGAATACAGTAGACTGATCAAATTTAATGAAAAAGAAAGCCTGAGTTTTAGGTATTTTAAGTCAGAAGCTGCACTTGCCCAGAGCAGTTGTACTGAACACAGAGCCTGAACCAGTACTACAAGTAGCAAGGTGGTATGTGCTGCCTGCTGGGGGAGTGATCTATTCTGCAGTTGTAAGGCACAATGAATGTTTAATTCTCCTTTTTAAGAGCTGCATAAATTGAAGTGTTAGATGCATCCATCCTTAGCTGTATCTGTGACTCCTTCTCCAGAAAGGAGGCTAGGCTGACAATATCCATCAGTGGATAATTTCCTTAAGTAACCAAGGTTAAGATAATTTATGGCTTCTGAAGCATCCAGCACTCAGTTACAATGCAGTATGTGCAGGGTTTTTCCGGCCTCTAAGACCTCACTCTAAATACCTACCTGTCGATCCTCTTTCATACATCAAAAAGACACTGAACAAACTTCACTTTCCAAACCACTTTAAACATTTGTGGCATAGCATGCAACAAAACTCTAAAAGCCCCCTGACAAAGCACAAAATGGAAATCATCTAAACAAGAGACAAGCAACAAAACATCAACAAATTAACTAAGGAAGGAAACCTGGAGCCAGAAGTAAGAGAGCTTAGTTTATTCTTTTGTAGCAGAGGAATCATTTTACTGCAAGGTCAAAGCAAACTGAAAAGCTCAGCTGTACTGAGCGTTGGCCCAAATCAGGTGGGAGTGCACCAGATTAAGACCAAAGACTTCTCAGACCAAAAATTAACTTTGCAAGTTAAAAATGGACAGACCTGGAAGAAAGCACTATAGGGAAATAAGAGATTCCTAGTGTAGGTGACAAGCTTAGCCTAAGAAAGAAACAATGGACACTTTCTCTAAAAACCTGCAAGATTTCAAAACTTCTGTTATCAAGCAATGCATCTGGTAGTGATAATCTGGCAGAGTTTAGTGAAACATAGCAGTAAATGAGATTATAGCACAGAGGAAGCATGTGAAAAATGACTGATCTTGCATTAGGAAAAAAATCAAAAAAATCAGTTTACAGAACCTATAAAGGGTATCAGTGGGACGTGTAAGAAAACTGGTGCAATCACAGAAAGTGCTACTTTTCCCAAAACAAAGGTCAGATCATAAAAAAATGAATTCAGGCTACTTAAACCACCAAAAAATCTGGACATAGTTATTAATAGATCAGTATCTCCTCCTTGGTATCATGAAAGCAGATATGAAAGCAACTAGTTGTCTGAAGTCTTCACTGTGGTAAAATATATTATGAAAAAAAAATAAAACAACTTAGAGGGTGATACAAGAACACTCTCCTTCGGCTTTTGTTCAGATTCTACTGTGGTAAGAAGCTCAGGCTATTAAGAAGCCACCACAAGGAACATGCTTTCTTCAGCTGCATCTCTGGTTAGTTTTGTTGCTTTGAATACCTGCATTCTTTGTTTTATCACTCTTATTTCAGAGAGGCTTAGAGACCCAGCTTCCAATGTGTGCCTTCTGTGACCGTGAGTACTGCCATTTTGGATATACCAAGTGAAATATTTAGCAACCAAAGTAACATTAGGAGAGAGAGTAGAACACTGCCTTCCAAGATAGGTGTTTTATTTCACAGCAGCAGGGTGCATTCAGTTAGCACTTATAAAAGACTAAAAGATGATGATAATACTTGAACACTGTCTTTGATTTAAGGAACCTTAAAGAAGACTAGTACATTACTGCAACACTGTTACGGTTCTGCTCTGGGGTATGCTATCAGAGAAGTAATGGCAATGAAATTCACAACGTAATGTATTCTTATCGTCCTTCCATAAAACTGACTGAAAAGACTCATGCATGTACAGTTCTTATGTTAAGTGCACTATAGTTGAAAAGAATATAGATGCCGTATCTGACTATTTCAAATGCAGTATGGTAGAATTTTGCCAGCGGAAAGCAGAGACAATTCTGGCATCCTGGATTTCAAGACAGAAGGAAACTCCTTAGCTCAATGGATACTAAAAATTCCACAGAAACATGCAACAATTAAGACTTCCTTTTTATTTCACCCTCTAGCAAAGAGGGTTAACATTTATGTCACTATCCATGACATTAAAGGTGCCTCAGATATCAGCATCTGCCAAAGATATGGAGAAAAACATCATTTCAGAAAATGCCCCCTGGCAGAAGGTGAGGGCCTAGGAGACAGAGGAGAGAATGGAAGCCGGTAACTACTGCTGGTGACAGGCAAGTTCCCTCCCAGCCTACCTCACCTTCCCAAGGGTCCTCACACAACAGGCATGAGGCCCTGGAACAGGATGGGCAGACAACTGATGATGTGGACAAGGTTTTCCTGCTGTGCTGATCCTCCTTTCTCTGCTGAACAGTGACAAGACCCAAGGGAACCCATGAAGATGTGTCAGCGAAACTGTGGGCTGGATATAGGTGAAGATTCTTCACCAGAGGGTGGCTGGGCACTGGAACAGGCTCCCCAGGGAAGTGGTGACAGCACCAAGCCTGACAGCATCAAGAACCATTTGGACAATGCTCCTGAGCACACAGGGTGAATTTTGGGGCTGTCCAGCACAGGGCCAGGAGTTGGACTCCATGATCATTTTGGGTCACTTCCGACTCAGGATATTCCATAATAAATATAAGTTTAAAAAGAGAAGGAACATTTTAAACATTGATCAGAACAAGTAGCAAATTAACTTTCTGCTTTCAAGGTCTATTTTGAGAGGCTGGTAGCTGGTGTTGCTACAAGACCATATTAGTCCTTCCACAGAAGAAGGCCACTCAACATGTAATGGCTGAACATGAAATGGCTGGGACACTGTTAGGCAGGCCATGAAAAAGTTGAGATGCAGGAGTTAAAATGAAAGAAGGCACATGAAAGGAATGAGACTGAGTAGATTAGGCTTTTCTCCTTAGAAACTGGACTCAACTGACAAGTTGAACGCACAGCAGGGGACACACACAACTTTTATCCCAGTTCCCATGTTTCACTTAGTTTATGATACAATGGGGAAATATGTAACAGTATTTTGGGATGGAAAACTAGCATGTTTTTCAGCAAATAAGTCTCTCAAACATGCAAGCATACGACACCCGCTGAGATGGGGAAAACTCCTTGCTTGTCACTTGTCTCATTTATCAGTTTGCCTCAGACTTACAGTACATGCTTTGCTGTCTATCAGAAATGGAAAACATTCCTGTACGTACTCAGAGGTATAAGTGTCTGATTAAACACTCCACTTAGTGCAACCGAGCGTGGCAGAACAACTGTCGCACAATACGACACAGTAAAATGAGATGAGTAACTGCAGGGAAAGGACAACTAAGTGCTTTTTGTCAAGCATGCCAAGAAGGGCACATATCTCTTTTTCCGAGACAAATCCTGAAGAATTTTGGCACTTCGTAACAAGCAAGTCTCCTACAACATTTGAAAGGCACATTTCAGAAACTAGGTTAGCACTCAACAACATGCTATTAGTATCTTAAACACAAGGATGGTTTTAATTATCAAGCCAATGCACACCACTGTATCAGCAGAAACATAGTGGGTTGCTTCCCTTTCCTCCACTTTCCACATACAATCTCCACCTGCTTCATGAGTCATTACTCACAGATCGCTGTATTAACATACGTGGATTTTTTGGGCAGTAACCTAAACAGATCATAGAACTCGAGTCAAGATTTTGTAAGGACTGAGCGTCAGGGTTCTCAAAAATGAACAGAATATGCCATTTTGCTATCTGAAATAGTCTGAACTGTCACATCTTATTCAAATAAATGTTCAGAAACCGAGACAAATAACTTTAGCTCTATATGGGTACAGCTAGCATTTTAAAGCATTGCATGGTATTCAAGCAAGAGAGGAGGATCACAGCTTCCCATGCTGGTATCTCAGAGTTCACCTCCCACAGTTCTGCTTGACTAAGACTTAAAATAAAGTTGCACTCATTAGTTTGAAATGTTATGGTCACACTTTTAATTTTTGCATGCATCAGCCTGGCATTAAGGCTTTGTGCAATGACAACGCCTAATGTGAGGCGCTTTTCCCCAATCCTTTGGTTTCCCTAAAGCCAAACATTAGCAGTTGCGCATATTAATGTGAGGTTTCTTTACTCAGTCTGTGTCTCTCTTGCTTACTGTAATGTTACAGGTAGTAACTGGAGGTTTTTTTAAACATATTTGTAAAGCTACTGTATGACCACTGTCATTTCTATATAGAATATACAGATATATTTCTATTAGAAATGACACTGCTCTTCGCTTGATCTGGATGTCACATCATATAATAATCTTCCTTACAGTCCTAATCATATTCCTGGTTAATTCCACCTTCACACAGGCAGAATTTCTTCCAACAGCACTGGACTCAGAAACATACTCTAAAGGTACTTAAAATATATGAAAACAAAGACTATTTCTGCATTTTCTGTTTTCCTAACATAAGCTTTGAAATTTTCTTCTATCTAACTGTTTGCTCTGTACCTTTTCACACAACAGCCATTTTGAATTATATTTTTTTAAACAAGTATTTATAATACGAATGCACCCCTTCACTTTTCAAAGATTTAATCTAAAAACTAATCTAACAGTTAAAGATTAAATCCTTTTTTAAATTAAGGTAGTGGAGGACTGGATTTCACTTTGGACTTCTTAACATCATCATTTCCTTCTACCATCATTGTCTAGCCAGACCCAAAGGCAGGCCTTAAGTCACACAGAAGTGAGGGCATTTACACATCTCCACTAAAAAGTTATTTACTTTAGAAAGACAGTTTATATCCTCATCACCCTTTTCCCTTCTCCTCCTTTTCAATTCCAACAAACACAGGCTCTTTCCAAGAATTTTGGATAGATTCGACCTCAAGGACAGGAAAGTGACAGCAGTTTAGAATAGACTATTTTTTGATCTCCATCAAGGCAGGATATCAGTTAATTGCTTAATTCTCATGACGGTTGGCCAAACAGCCCTAATTAAACAAAAAAAAAGTAACATAAGAAAACCAAAAAATGTGAACAATTTAGTTAATTACATAGAAACACAGCAGTGACAATATTCATACTTACAGGCTGAGGCTGTTCTGCAATACAGCAGTTGAAACACAACCAAAACTCACTCATTGTTCACAGTCTGAAGTGGGAACACGGATGAAAAGCAGGACTCAACTTTTGTAAGTCTGTCTGCAGGTAGTAAGTCCTTGGAACAGGTTTATTTTTAATGGCTCCAATGTGAAAAATCTCTTTTTTTGAGCTCTTCTCCAAAGACAAGTCAGTGCCAGGACGAAGAACTTGAAGGCAAAAAGTTATTTTAGAGTCTTCCTCCAGAAGGTCGATTCCAGCACCAGAGAAATATTACGTATGCTTTGGTCCCTAGCGTTACGTGAACCTGAAAAGAGAAGTACATTAATCAAAAAGAGAGTATAAAGAGTCTCAAGGTCCAAGCCAGCCACCCACACCACTGATGTCTTGGGAATACCCTGAATCACAGATTGAAAGACATCAGCAAACAAGTCATGTGCTTTTTTTCTACAGCGACTGTCGGTGTTACAGATGCAAGAAATGAGACTCCAACATTTCTTAAAATCGGAAGGCTTCTATCTCTTTATTGTAACGCGGCGTCTTTTTTATACCACCAGTCGCAAACCACTGTTTGATTGGCCAGGTGGCACAACGCCTCTCTGCCACCACTTGGGCTGAGGCAGAGAACAATGTTTTGAGAATGAACAGTAAAGGAAAAGTAAACAAAAGGGATATTTGTAAAATAAGGGAAGTTTACAAAAAACCTTCATCAGTCCATTGCCTGAGAGCATGAAATTCCTCACAGAGCTGTCCTTGGAAAGGCAAGCAGCTCTCTCCTGGGAAAGCCTAAAGCCTGTTCTGAGATTTCTCTAAGTTGCACTGAAAAACCAGCCCCACAACTGACTACCAAAAATGGCATACACCATAAATCCATATGAGACTTACATTCTAGCTTTAGTTAGATGAAGTGATATCAAGAACTGGTGTCCAATCTTTTGGCAGTCATCTTGGCTTGTTTCTAACTTTCAATTGCCATTTCAGAATGTGGTAATTTCCCATACACACCTTTATATTCTCAGAGAATCGTGCCTATTAACACATCATATTTCTTGATACATACATGCTTCTCATCATACACTCACAGTGTGAGATTTAAATGGTATTTAACCCCAACCCTGTTACACAATTGTCAGTCAAAGGTATGTTCTCCTAAATGTTGAGGAAACAAAGACATTTCTGTATATGGAATATTTGCAAAATGGCTGGACCTGGTCAACAGAATCCTTCCATCCTCTTCTACCCTATGCTTCATTTACAGTTGACTTCAAAACAGGGTATTAGCTGTAGACCTTGAAATTGTTTCATTAAACCTCTAAAACTCCTCAAGTGGAACAAATGAGACTCCAGATTCCAACCATTCCTTTGCTCAGATAATGTTTGTGGTAAACCTCCATTCTGGTTTCTTTCAGTAGGAGTGCAATAAAAATTCCTGTGAGACTTCACTTATCTTGCCACATATCATAAACTTTACTTGCAGAGAAAGTGAGATAATGAGTATTCAGAAGTTTTTACAGACATACTCCTTAATAATTCTTTACACAACTGCATCTTGACTCACACAGATGTTTGCACAACTATACAATTTCTATTTCTATGCAATTCCTCACAGCATGAAGTAGTTTGGAGGCTCCATGCAATGCATGAAACTACACATATATCAGTACACACGTTCTGCAGCAGAGCAGCTCCACTTTGCTACCACCTTCATCAGTTCTCTACATGCCAAGCACACAAGGAAAGATATCCCTCATTTACTACAGAC
The DNA here is from genome assembly GCA_013397155.1 of Irena cyanogastra. NCBI lineage: Eukaryota > Metazoa > Chordata > Aves > Passeriformes > Irenidae > Irena > Irena cyanogastra. The sequence continues at coordinate 24,389 of VWZV01015515.1, forward strand.
GTGTGGCCATGACTAGCCATGTACTTTCCAGAACTACTGTCTACAACACACACGAAAAGAATACAGCAGAACCTTTTCCATACTGTCTACAAAGCTTCTGGGAAGCTCTCACACTTCGTAGCTTTTAAGACACTAACTTGAACTCTTTGAGAAAAAAATGCATGCTGCAGTAAAAACATCTAAATAGCAAAACTCCAGCCAAAGTACTCATGCCTCCCAGCTTTGAAAAATCAACTGATAGTGTCAAAATTAGGTTTATCTGCCTGTTTTGGGCATTCCTTGCTTAAAGGTCAGAATAGGAATGGGAGGGAGGGGGGCGATACGCTTTGCTAGGTTATCCTATTGCTAACACCTGATAAAACAAAGCAATTTTATTAAACAGGATACCTTGAGGGCAAGAAAGAGACCTAAACAAGCAAACAATCCCTGCTCTGACAAAACCACTTCTATACAACCTTTTGTTTGTCAGGCACTTAAAAAAAAAAGGTCTTAGAACAGTGCTAAGATGACACATTTTCACTACTTAAAAGATGTTTTTCCTGCTTTAAAGATCACCATCTACAATCCCATGAATGAATCAAGAAACTGCAATAAAACTTGTGTTTCAACAACCAGTAGTGTCAAATCCAAGAATGAAAATAAAAGTCTCTGAGGAAGTTCTCACTCCATAATTAGGTGGCTTCACACCCATTTTCTCAATTATTCTGAAAATAACTGACTGAATAATTTCTGACAATACATGACTGAAAATTTCATTAACTTTAAATGGCAAGTATAAGAAAGAAAACCTTGACAGAAAAATACTCTGATGTTTTCTACAGGCTCGAATTTTGCATGCCACACAATTCTTCCCTACATTTGATTCAGTACAAAATCAGAAGTAAAACACAGTTAGCTCCTGTTACATTTGACAATTCTAGTCCCAGGTCTGTACAGCCTATGTCTCCTTAAGACCTGGTTGATTTCCTTCTAAGACAGGCATGAAGTTATTCTGAAACACAGCAATGCACCCCCAATCCTAGCTGTTCAGATTATGAGGAACTGACAAATCAAATACTCAAAGTCAGCATTTTGAAGTTTGATATACTGTAAGCTGCTAGGGCAAGGACGGGGTATCGTGCAGTGATCTTTTCTTGCTCTGCAAGTACCCCAATATTCTGATTTGTGACTCCTAAAATCATGATACTTGTTGCTTCCTTACAATCTCTTTTTGACGAAGTCCAGAACAGACACATCAAATTCCTGTTCTCACGGAGGGTTAACTTTGATCTGCCTTTTACACCCAAATACAGGAGACCCTGAAGGACAGGGAGATTCCTTTTGTTGATCTGTCCACGTGTTTGTTCACTGATAGCTGGCACACTCCTCCAGCTCACTTCAGCCCCAAGCGCTGTGCTGAGCTGAAGCCCTGGGAGCAAACCTGTGGCCACCTGTGAGCCTGGAAAGCTCCTCCTGTTTACAGAATACCCAAGGGTGCAGGACTCGTGACCTCCAGGACAGTCAAAACTGACTCCCCACCTTAGAGCTAAAGCTTTCAAATGACAAAGCCAAGCTAAAGATTGTAAATGTAATATCTGATTACATGTTTATTCTTAAAAAGGCATTTTTAATTCTGTAGGCTGTAAAGTGCTACATTTGCCTTTAGTTTGGTGGTCCTGCAATCACTAACACTTTTTCCATCTGTTGACTTCTAATTAAAACACACTGTTGACATATCAGTATGTCTGGAGAAAATTGACATTAACTGCACCTCTTAAAAGGCAAACAAATGCTCAGCAGTATTTGTTAGAGCTCTGGAATTTTACATGTCTCCCCAGTCTGCCAAACAAATGATTTTTACAGGAATCAAGTTAATATAAATATCAAGTATAAATCTGTTGCACCAACATGGAAGAAAAAGCAATTAAGCTGAAAGCAAAAAGATGTATTGGTGCTGTGTGTGATGTTAATGACAACACACTCAAACTTCTCTTACACTGTCAGTTGCTTGTTTAAAGAACAAGTTGAAACAGGAAAATTCTACCGTTCTTCTCTATCTTGGTTATACAGAAAGAAAGAAAGAAAGAAAAAAACAGTATCATAGTGGCCTACAGCTTCTAGTCAGGTAATTATGTAATACCAGCACACTAGCAATCTCATGGGAAATTGTTCCTGCAAAGCTTTAACTGCACCCCAAACCTAGCTGCAATTAATGAGGTCACAAAATATATGCAGTATTTCACATCTAGTTCCCTCCTTTTTCCTAGGATTAAGATTTCAATCACAGAACCATATAATGGTCTGGGTTGAAATGGACTTCAGAGATCATTTTGTTCCAGCCTCCCTTCCATGGGAATGCCTTCCACCAGCCCAGGGTTCTCAGGGCCCCATCCAACCTGGCCTTGAACACTGTCAGGGATGGGGCATTCAGAACTCCTCTGGGCAGCCTGTGCCAGTGTCTCACCACCCTAACACGGCATTGTTTGCATTTGTCTGTGCAGACTTGCCAGATGAGGAGCACAACAGAGGCTGAAGAACACAATTCACAGCAACAGCTCTGCCGCCCTTTGGCTTTGCTCTTTGCTCGGTTTATGGTGCTCAGAGTGGAGGAACACCATAGAGCTCACATTGAAAAGACAAGACAATTACTCTATCTGAACCAGAAATTCATCAGAGTGATGAGTGATGAAATATCAATTTGCTTTTCCTATGTAAACTTTCTGAACTCTGAATGCAATTTACTTTGGAGTAGATGATTCACATTACAAAACCACACAAGATTATCATGCTGAACAACTTTCTTGCATTTTAAGGCTTTTATACCTTAGTTATGATATCAATTTCATAACATTTATAGAAATCCTAAGTATGAAGAAATCAAGATTTTAAAATGATACATTGTTTAAAATTTAAAGTGAAACACCAATAAGGTTATTTTCTTCACTCTAAGGTTTATTCCACAGTGTCTGGTCTAATGCAAAAACCAAAACTACTGCTTATTTTTAAATACCAGTCACAAAGATAGTGACTGCAAACACTACATTAATGAATAGTGGGCAAAGCACATTTTATTACAGTATCAACCATTTCTCTTACTAAAACAGTATTAGCTTTTCTGTGAGAAATATACAGAGCAGGAAATGAGGAAAGATAAATTAAGACATCAATTTTCCCTCTAAGCTTTTCACATTTATTGATATAGGACAGCATTTACCCTAACTCATCCAAACAGGAATATGCATTATGCTATGGAGAGTCAGTTAGAATAAAATTATTTATTAAATATACAGCTTGAGAACAGCCTCCTCTTTTTAAAAAGGAATCCTTTTAAGGGTGAATTTTCTATATCCTTTGACTGTATACCGTTCACTGTGGCTTTACACAGGAAATGTGGTAACAACGCTCTCTGACAATCACTTGAAACAAATAAAACCACAGGAAGAGGAAAAAAAATTACAGGTGTTAGCATCTGAATTTAACTAGGGTTGCTCCAAAGTTCAGACTACTATTTAAGAAGAATGAGGGGAAAAGGGTATTAAAAAAAAAAAAAAACAGGCAGCAAATCATGAACAAAAATCATGCCATGCCATGGTATGTCATGACACAACATGATGTGCCATAACAAGCACATGTAGGCACAAAGTCACGACAAAGCCCACTACTAGTATTTTGGTCTCAAGTACTTCATAAAAAAAAAAACCCTGCCAGTTATTCTTAGTATAGGAGATTCATCCCATGAAACACATAGGTATTTTGATTTGGTTTTTTTGCCTTAAAGGCTTTGAAAAACTATAATTTCTTTCAATCCTGCAAGCTGTAAGTTGAAAATTATCATTTCTGAGTGTATTTTTAAGACTTCTTTCACATTTTAAACTTTAAATTTCTATTGTAGCCACACTATTTCCTCTTGATGATGACTAAATAAAGTCATGTGGCAACCAGAAATGAGGGGAGGAGAGGACTAAGGTGTGTCCAAACCAAGAGAGAGGCTGCGCTCGTGCACACTTAAATACACTTACAGCTATAGCAACCAGAGGACACTCTCCAGCTCTCAAAGGAAGTGAGAAGTGTTTATTCATTTGTCAGCCTAATTTTTTGAAATACAACAATCTACAAGAAGCAAGAGGTTTTAAACAAAGATAACCTACGGAGAAAGTTGCCTCCATTCATGAATTTTGTATTAAAAACTTTATCTCGTCAGGGCACTGAACTTACAGAACTGCTCTTCCTCCATTCCCCACTACAAGAACAGACACTTCTGGGCACTCTGACACTGATTTTAACGCAGCAATTATGTTCTGCACTTTCAAATGCTGAGCTGCAAATAACTCTTGCCACATGAAAGACAACATTCTCTATCAACATAGCCTGAATAAGACTGAAATCCTTTTTTCATTTCCCCATAATATTCCCATATCGATTCTGCCTTAGTGACTTAGGGCCTCCAAAGTCTCTTAGGGTTTAGTTTCAAGACATTTAACAATCTTCTTCAAAGTATGAGTTAGACTGTCTTTTACATTTTTAAACCCCGCATATGTCCTGACTCTGTAAAAAGGTTATTTTATTCATGTCTTTGTGATACAGTTTTGCTCATTATTACTTAAGTGGTAGGACTATAGGGCTTTATTTTGGGATTTTTAGTCATTTGGAGTCAGTTCTAACTTTTTGCCCCTATTAATACTGAAATGGTTTTCATTAGTATATTTCAATAAGCAATTTAGAAATAGGTTATACTTCAAATCAAGCTCAACACAAACTAATAGCCATAAACAATTATTATCATAAGAGCAATTTGCTTCTGAGTTAAAGGTTTGAAAGACTGTTGAAAACAGGGAAATAGTATGAAGGTATTATTTACATCTTAAAGGAGATAGATGGGGTGATTTTTTTAAATTTTGTTGCTTATAGTAACTTTAGGAGCTTTAGGAACAATCACATCTTTCACTGGAACACCTCCAGTTTTTGTGCTTTCAGTTTGTAGGAAGACATAACAAGCTCCCTTGCAATAAATGTACCCACCTGGAATAATACATGGGAGGGCAGCAAAAGATACAGGAAGGAAACCACAGCAACTTTCTAAGGAGAAATACTAGATTTTCCTTATCAGGTTGCTGATGGCATGAGAGGGAGCTGTAGAGAAGAGGACAACAGGAAAACACACAATTCTGCCTAGGAAAGAACAGCTCAGGAAGCGCGACAGTAAACACATTTGCAAGTGCCAGCTGCAACCTTAAAGCAGAAAGGCTTTAAACATTTTTAGTTTCTTTTTTTCACACTCCCATTTGCAACTGCCTGAGTTTTACTCCCTAGCTCTTTAGTTACATTTATTTCACATGAGAGATCCAGCCTTTCAAAGGTCTTTACTATCTTGTGCACAGAACCAACAAGTGAGACAGTACCAGTTAGCTACATTAAAATTCTTCATGTCCAATTCCTTTCAAAGTTTTCTCTTGTCTTAAATTAATAACTACTTTTGATATATATGGGTTCAGTGCATCTTTCTGGAACAGCTAATTCATAGCTCATACCATTCCCCACACTTACATGCCCACAGCAATCTACCTCTCTTGAAACCACAGCACTAATAGTTCAGCACTATAAAAATACAGAAAACTAATAACAGAAAACTAATCATCCACATTTTTTTACTAAATAACAGGAAGGCAAACCACTGACTTAATAAATATGTTCTGCCCTACCTAAGATATAGTCTAGGAATATTTTACCCTACCTAAAAAAACAGCCACCTAAGAACAAGTGAGAAGCCTTTGAGAATTTGCTCCTATGGTTTAGAAAATCTGATTGCATACTGACTTCCTAATTGCATTTAAAAAAAAAAAGGCTACTAGACAAAGTTTTATTTGGTCAATAACATTTTCTTCTTAAGGGGCAAGTGCTATAGAAGGAAAAACAATGCTTTTCTCGGCTGGCCTCCTCGTTACTTCTAACAGGCAATACCAGTCAGGCAGGAAAAAATGAACGGGGCAAAGTAATGGTTCAAGGCAAATCGCCAACAACACACCATTTCTGTAAAGAATGGAAAGAAAGAAACCCCAAAACAAACTAACCTTCCTGAAAAATGCCCAGTTATTGCTTCTACATTAATAATGGGGAATCCTCAACACTGGCATCCAGGGAGACCATCATCTTAAAAGCAGTGCAGCATGAGAGAGACTGGAACACTCTATGCTCATTACATACTACATGGCAGACCACAGAAGATACTGAAGGGACCCTCATCTGCTTTTAGTATGACAATAGATAAAAAGTATTACTCACAGCATTTAAAATGTTCCTTTTTCCACAGGAAACTAACACATCAAAGCAATTTCCAAGAGAAGTTTGGGACAGAGGAAAGGAGTAAGTGTGAACAAGAGAAGAAAAGAGCCATTAAAAGTGCAACAGTTCACAGAGGCAAACTCTTAACAGCATAGTAAGTGTTTCATGTCAAAAGATACATCACTATGGCACACCACTATTGCAGATTTTAACCGGCCATTGTAAAACAGCATTGCCACACAAGTCTGACATTGTACCTAAATAAGACCTTTTAATGCACTTCAGTAAATGATTGCTGCCACTTCTGTTGTCCCAAATGCCTGGTACACAGTGCCAATTTACACATTGAGACAACGGATCTCTATTTTTTTATTCTAGTTTGTGCAAAGCATGAGCTAGGTGACAATCCACAAAAGGCTGGCTCCCCAATCAACAAAACTTTATACTGTTTATATGTTTCAGCAAACAAAGAAATCACAGCTCATTGGCTACAAATTACGCAGGTATCTTTAATAAGTATTACACCTTCTACTGGTTAAATGATTCTCATGCTAAGTAGTTCACATACTCAAGAGTTTCTTCTGAGTCAGTAGATTTCTTTAGTTGGTGGGCTCTGAGTCGGTGGTCCCCGTCTCCCTCTGCCAGAATTACTTTTTACCCAGTTGGAGCTGGCCTCAGCACAGTTGCTGTGTTTGCTTTATTCATTTCTTCCTTATCATAGGAGTTCTGCCAGAAGTCCTTGTGGCACATAAATTCTGCTTTGTTTTTGTCCACTATCAGCAGTACATTCTTCTCCCCAAGCTTTGTCAACCTCCCCCTGGGTCTGAGATCACAAAAGAATGTCAAAGCCTAAATCTTAACAGGGCAATTCTACTTAAAAGTAATCTAATACCTGGACATCACTTTTTCTCCTCCCACTCAAGTGCAAAACAATTACGAGACCAAGTGCAGTAAGCAAAAGCAGTTTTGTGGGACTGGCTAAGTCAATCTCACTGTTATCCCATGAAACTACCCAGGATTCACATGCAGCCATCCAAAAATCCAGCTGAATCATCTCTGTTCAAGTCCTCCTTGGCACGTGACAATGCATGCTTCAAATGGGAGGAGTGCATCAGCAGGATGTCTCTGCTTTAACTTTCAGTTCCACAGCTTGCAAAAAACAAATCAGAAGTAGGTTTCTGTTCAAAGTGCAACAGAACTGGGTATTTTTGTGCTACCATTTAAGGCCTTACCAGTCATTAACATTCGTTGTCTATTTCTCTACTATTAGCTCGTTTAGATGACTTGAACTCTGCATATACATCCACATGTAGGCACATGGGAGATCGCTTAAAGAAACCTAAAAGTTAAGACAAATCACATTTTCAAAGATACTTTGGATCATTCTAGAGCAGAATGCAATTCAGGACTTCTGGAGTAGGTACTCACAGAAGCTGTAGGCCGAGGCCTGTGAGTTCATGCACTCCATTTTTTCGAGTGTACCAATTCCCAAGAAGCAGTACATTCTCTTGTTAGTGCCCAGCGTACTGTACCTTCAGAACTCACGTAAATGACCACTCTGCAGCTTAATACAGATGACATCTCTCGGCTTCAACTTCTACCACAGTTACTCTTTGTTCATTTGAAGAGCACTCACTCAAGAACCACACATACACAAGTCTAAATCAGACTTTGACTGTCTGAAGTGGTATCAAGTTTTTCCTGACTAGACACTTGGGTATACTGACAACCAAGTATACTGAACACTCGGTTTATTTTACATGCAGTCCATCTTCAGACAGAAAATGGTGCAGAAATGTCACCCAAGTTCAGCGGAAAAAGGAGGATGTAACTGGGGCATATGGCAGAGCCAGAAAGGAAAGAAATTTTAGAACTTGTGAGAGGTGGCAGGTGCTAACTGGGCCTGTTTAGATTTTGCTCCAAAAGATAAGCATGGGGAGCGGCACCAGTAGACTCATAAAGCAAGTGTCATAAAGAATGCTCTAGTCAGAAACCTGCATTCATGTAAAAGTCCTTACCACAGCATTATGTGTGGTTTTAGACCAGACCATGTGAGAAGAAGAAAGCTGGTAAAATGCTTGGCTTTTTCCTATTCCTCAAGAGCCAGAAATTAGCTAGCACATTAATGTGTAACACACAGCACAAAGTGATGCCTAGACAGGGGGGTCAGGTCTCATCTTTTTTTAGCAGTATACAGCCATAAATGGTTTTTCCCCCTGCCTCCTGACATTTCTTAAAGTCACTTAAAGGAAAGGAAAATCCAGACATACATATACAAAGCAATCTGGTCCAAGTACCATAATTTAAGTATGCCATAATGCACATAAGAGTGTCTTAATTCTATAACACTTTAACAAATGCAAAGAAAACAATGAACTGAAATACAGCTCCTGAGAAACACACAGGGAGAGCTTCTACCCTTCCACAGCACAGAAAACCCCTTTCAGCCACTTCCACACACAAGAAACCTGCTAAATACTGCGACTGCATGTGCATGCACATATGAAGCCACACACACAACCTACAATTAGTAACTGCAGCAATCATAAAGTATTCCATTCCTGTGGCTAAGGCTCTCATGCTATATTCAGCAAGTGTGAAAACCACCAACCAGAAAGCTAACAAGCTTTTACCTATAGAAACTTCAAATAGCCAGCCTGTACTAAGGAGAACAGCTACAAACCAAAAAAAGTTTCTAGGGATACCTGGTAAAAAAAAAATTCATATATTAGAGTTGCAGTCAGTATGAAATAAAATTTTTCAGGTCAACAGCACATTTGGGGTTTTTTGCTGGAAAGACCACTCATTTTTCAAAAGAGAATGAAATTTAGAAAAGAGAGAAAAATCAGAAACTCTTCAGATTTTTTTATACACAGAGTTGCTCTCACTAAGGCATGACACATGCACAGAGTTATACCTCCTTACTAGCAATAACACCAGTTATTATACAGGGTTGTTTACAATAGAAGAAATACTGTAATTTCCAAAATATCATCTTTTGACACCATCTTCAAATTTCAGCTTGATTCAGATAAAGAACATAAATAATGCACATTAATTAAAAGGAATTACTGGTCTTGGCTTCCCCCCTTCCCAAATTAAAATTCAATGCAAATGATCCTTAATACTGAGTTGAATTTGAGTATTTACTTTACTCTTTAAAGTAAGTACTTGACCACAGAAAGCTCCTGCTACTTACACTGATAGAAATGTTTACCTCCACAGAGTATGAAAAAAATGGAACTACTAACAAAATCTTGAAAATCCTCACTGACTTTCATTTTGTGATAGATAAATGCTTATTAATTTTCTGGTTGGAGATCAAGATTGTTGTTTGGCAAGTCCGTGATGGATGAACCCATTCTAAGCGAAGAGTGCTTTGATCCAGACATCATCAACAAGAAGGTCTGACTGAAGTATATGCTAGGCCATATCTTCACAGGAACTAAGGAATCTAGGCCATGTCTTAGCACGAGCTAACAGAACCAGCCTGAGCTGACGGTGATGGGGTCACTCCCTCAGCCTTATCTTCTCCAAGCTGAACAATCCAAGTCACCTCAACCACTGTTCAGAAGTCTTGCCCTCGAGACCTACCATCATCTTGGTCACCCCTCCCTCTCTAATACCTTTAATGTCCTTAAATTGTGTAACCCAAAACTGCCCCCAGTACCCGAGGTCAGGCCACCCCAGTGCAGAGCAGAGTGGGACAATCCCCTCTCTTGCCCTGCTGTGATGCTGTGCCTGATGCACCCCAGGACAGAGCTGGCCCTCCTGGCTGCCAAGGCACTGCTGGCTCACATTCATGTTCAACTTGCCATAAAAACAAGCCCCAGATGTCTTTCCAACTCTCTTTCTGGATGGCTGCTTTTCAGACTCTTGCTCCCCCTCAGTTTGTATATTCATGCAGCATTACTTTGGATCTGATACAAAATCTGGCATCTGCTCATTTTACATTCCATATGGCTGGTGACTGCCCAGCCCTCTAGTCTATCCCAATCTCTCTGCAGGGCCTCTCCCCCTTCAAGAGAGTTCACAGCTCCTCTTAATTTAGTATAATTGGTAAAATTACTTCACACTGCAAAACTTACTTAATACCTACATTCAGAGACCATCTTTTAAAACACTGAAGAGCACAGTCCCTAAGATGTAGCCCCACAAAACCCCACAAGTGTCAGATCACCAGTCTGATGTAACCCTAATCATTGTAACCCTTTGTGCCCAACCCACGAGCCAGTTGCTCACCCATCCCATTATATATTTATCCAGATGTGGGCTGGACATTTTCTCCAGAAGGATACTGTGAGACAGTATCAAAAGCTTTACAGAAATCCAAAAAGATTACATCAACTGGCTCTGCTTGGTCAAGTGGATAGGTTACCTTGTAAAAGAAAATTACGTTCTGCAAACAGATCTTTCTCCTCATGAACTCGTGCTAGTTGTGACCAATGACTGTGTTGTCTTTACGATATTTTCCAATAGCTCCCATACCAAGTACTGAAGTGAGACTAACTGGCCTGGAGTTACCCATCCTTCTCACCTTTCTTGAAAATTGGGTTAAATCACTGCTTAGTTTGCATTCAATTACTGCTTAATTGATTAACATTCAATTTCCATTCAATCACTGA